>JAOVYX010015637.1:0-27167 GCA_035668315.1 Drosera spatulata | reverse complement strand
GTGGAAATATCGGGGAATAAAAGGATAGTGCTTACGGGTAGAGGAGAAGGGGACAACCGAACGCGTTGCCATGAGATAGCTATCTCCTCGTTTTTTTCATTAAATGTAAACAAACAGTATATTAACATAACTAATCTGGGTTGATCTAATGTTGTTCAATTTCAAAACTTTATCCGATACTGGTGGGGATACCCTCGTCACCAAAAAAAAAATAGGATTTACTGAACTATGAATTTACTGTTGGTCGCACATAACGGTATAAATGGTTAGGTGTTTGATCATTGATTTTAAAATTAAACAGCAGCTGTTGCTTCACCAAATCGTTTTAATATAAATTATTTTTTTCAAGATTTAACGATTTAGTTACACATAATTTTATATATGATTAATTACAAAACTTTTTTTTACCTTATGATAACATCTCTTGATAAATTTATCGAAAATAGTATTGATCTTTCGATCAAGGGATGTACTCAAATAATACCTCCAAATATAAGGTACGAGGATTACAAACCTATGGAGGCTCCCTCTAAGTGCATGGTATGAGGAGTATAAACCCGTGAGAAAGATTGATATAGCAACTTCATTCCTGTTTCTACTTTGATATATTAGTTTTCGATATTCTTAAATGTTAACCCTTTATCTCACGATTAGAAGAGAGTTTTGATACTTCGATCATGTCGATCAATATTTATCTTTACAATCAATAATGTTCAACGAAGGGAGTACATGTACATTATCACTATTCCTGAAGCAAGCAATTAAGAGCAAGCTTTGCATATTTATAGTTATAATTTACCTATGAATAGTATGAAAATATTAAAATATGGATATGTTGTTCCAATGCTAAAATGCTAAATTTAAGCATTTTATTTTTTTTCTCTATTTTTTTTACTTTATTTGCATGTTGTTCATTCTCTTCAAACCAATGATAATATGACAAAATTGACAAAATTATTTTTATTGTTAAATTTAGTCATATAAATGACAAAACTCAAATTTATAGCAACAAAAATATCATCATTGGAGTTCCTATAAATGCTAATATGACTATGACAATCCAAATGCTTAATGCATTGGACTACTTGATCTAACGAATAAAATATTACCTACATACTCGTTAGTCATGACCATGTTCTTACAAGAATTCCATGTACACGAACCTGAAAGTCGTCACCAAACAATATATTACAGCAGTGGTCCAAAATCTTGTCGATTAGTAACACCAAAACAAATGCTACACACGCACCCACACACTTGGCGTTGTGCGTTCATATCTCTCCATTGTCACCACGTCGATTCCAAAGCCCTCGATTACCACACGCAAACACTATTAAATCAAATCAAATAATTAATCAATCAACTAGAAAAAACAGAGAAATCGAGTCACGCTCACGCGAGAGAGATTCCTTTTTGTTCTCCCAATGAGCTCGCTGTTTCAGTGAACAACGACGACGAGGAGAGAGATCGAAAATGGCGATCGAGTCCTTGCTCGTCTCCTCCTTCTCCAAACCCTCGCCGCAGGCTTTCACCTCCGCCGCCGCCGGTGTCGCCGAGGTTTCGTCGGTTTTGAATTGTATGTGATTGATCTTAGATAGTGTTGACGTGTTGTTGCTGTGATTGGTTTGGTGATTTGATGATGCGGTTTGATTTGTGGAAGTTTGTTTCGTGATCGTACTGTTCTTGCATGGAACGAGTGAAATCGATCTCGATGATTTTGCGGTTTCTGTTGTTTTGAGCTCCTTATTGTTGCTTTGTTTCGGTTGGATCGGAGATTGAATTGTTGAGAAATATTGTAATTAATATATTTCTAAAGGTACCGTTGCCGCAATATATTGTATTAATATATTTCTAAAGGTAAGTTTCCAATATGCGTTGGAATGCTTCAATCTGTGATTTGTTAGATGAGTGTCGAGTGTAGTGTTCTCTATAAATGTTAGCCTGGGAGCAACGGTGTAGGTATTCCAAACTCGATATGTAGGGTGTAATGCTTCAAGCCTAATCATTATTCACCTAGAGACTCAACACGAATGATTGTTCGATGAGTTTGATCGTGTGGAGTAACGGGGAGCTGTGGATTCTCTTTTTGATCAATGATGTTGTTTTTGGTAGCATTTGAGGATCTGTTCATCTGTTAGGTTTCTAAAAATAAGGGAATATCGGACAGGAAGAGAGTGAATGCACACAGGATTACTTTTCAGGAAATAATTCATTCATGTCTATGATTGTGGTGAGTTAGATTGTGGCCCTTGCATATGATAATGCGATGATACAAACAATAGTTTGTTGTTAGTGGGTTCATCCCTATTTCCTAAGATACAACAGAACTCGGTGCAAGTCTCGTCTGTTTCCAGGTCTTCATGATTATGAGCTGGGCCTTGAAAACAATGCAGATTGCCAATAGTAGTGTTTCCCTTGCCACAATGCTGCATTTCCATAATTAGTTTTTAGCTGCGATTTCCCATTATGTTAGTAGCCAGAAGTGGAACTTACCAGTTAGAATTCCCCATAATGCTATAATTAGAAAGTAGTAGTCAGTTTCTTTTTGTATCAATTCTAAAAAAGGAGACAAATTCTGGAACGAAGCAGATTTTGATTTCCCAAAACACTAGTGTCTTTGTCTCTCTTATCTCATTTCATATGGAGTCCGCTTATGCTTGAAAGAGGCAACATTGGATATGGTACCATGCTGAGAAATCCAATCTATCAAAATCTCAGGTTATGGCAATAGACCAAGAAATATTGTTTTGTTATCTCAATACATGGTGTCACGTGTTGTCATTAGTTTTCTTTGACATTTTTTTTTCCTTTCTGTACAGCTTGGTCTCTTAAACTGATCTTCATGCATTTGGTTATTTTGGCTGTTTAATTTATTTCATGTTTTATTACTGTTGTATGACTGTATAAACTTGAGAGTTGAGACAAAGCCACTACTGTTGCATTATTGTTGTACCTTTCTCTGTTAGTTCAAGTTGAAGAAGCTTTGTTAAGCCACTGACATCTTCTCCATTTGCATGGATCCTGTTAGCAGTCAAGTGTTCAGGTTGTGTGGCGCAGATTTCACTTGGGAGGTGTCATAGCGTGAGCTTCAAGCAGGAATCTGTTTACAGTCACCTCAGGAGTATTCATAGGAGATCCACCCCTTCTCTAAGACGTGGTAGATCACACCTTCTGGTTGCGTTCTCTGGACGAACTCTAGATTCCGGTTCTGATTCTTACAATCCTAAGAGTTCTTGGGATTCGTTGAAGAGCGTAATTGATGCCTTCTATCGATTTTCGCGTCCGCATACTGTTATTGGAACAGTTGAGTTCATATACATCTACTATTTCAGTTTCATACATCCGTTTTGGAGCATTCTCATCTCCATCTGCATTTTATGTGTACTAAACAAGTCTAGTAATCTGCTATGGTTATGATAGGCACTCAGCATAATTTCAGTTTCACTCCTTGCGGTAAAGAGGCTTTCTGATTTTTCTCCTGCGTTTTATACTGGAGTATTGGAGGTAAGAAAGAGTTCTTCTTTTTTTTTCCCCTAGATCACTTTGACGAGGTCAATTACTGCATTTTTCTTGGGGATTGACAGCTTGTTCCTCCTCTTTTCAGGCTGTCATTGCTGCTCTTTTCATGAATATTTACATTGTTGGTCTAAACCAGTTATGTGACATTGAGATAGACAAGGTTCTAAAGTAAACACCTTCCTACTGTTTTCATGGATAACGTTCATGTGAAATCCTATTTGTAACGGATATTTTTTTCTCAGGTTAACAAACCTTATCTTCCATTGGCTTCAGGGGAGTACTCTGTTGGAACTGGTTACTTCATAGTTGCATCGTTTGCCATATTGGTATGCAGTTTAAAATCGTTACTATGTTGTGTTTGTTCTAGAAACGACTTGGTTATTTGACTTGCAATTTAGTTGTTCTATGGTCATGGTCTCCTCCTCCTCCTCCTTCCTCATCCTCTGCCTTTTTTTTTTATCCCTTGCTGCAGAGCTTCTGGTTAGACTATGTTGTTGGTTCATGGCCTTTGTTCTGGGCTCTGTTCATTAGCTTTGTGCTTGGCACTGCGTACTCAATCAATGTGAGTTTTTTGGACCATTTAGTTTTTCTGTGAGCGAAAGCTGCCTATATGGGGTATACCATTTTTCAGACCATTTAGTTTTTCTGTGAGTGTAAGCTGCCTATATTGGGTATACCATTCTTCAGTTGATGATCCCTTTATTATTTCCTATTTCAATGACTTGAAAAACCTAACTTGATTGGTCCTCAGTCCTGCCCTTTACAGAAGGAAAACATCTCTGTGTAACTGAAACTAGTTAATTGCTTGTGACTTAGCTAAATGTATTAGTCTCCCCTCTTTGGTTAACCTATCATTGGTAGGTTTATATTGTAAATTAACTCATGTTTCCTTTTCATTCAGCTACCTATGTTGAGATGGAAGAGATTTGCTTTAGTTGCGGCAATGTGTATCCTTGCTGTACGTGCAGTGATTGTCCAAATTGCTTTTTTCCTGCATGTACAGGTGGGTTGATTTGCATCTTAAGTGAACTGCATGTTTGGCTCTTTCTTTTAGTTATTCTTAATAGAGCAAGCTCAAGCAGTCATATAGGGTGTATTTGTCACTGATAATTTCACCAATTTTGTGTGGAGAAGTTTCGTAAATGAATCAGTTACTCATACCCTGCATCTTACTGAAAATGGAAAACGGGCTTTCTATGCCAGATTTGGCTGGTTTGTCCCGGAATTTGCAGTCTCACATTTGCATTTTGCGAAGGACCACCTTTTGGTATCTCCTCTTAAAAAAATATATAGTTCTTGTTCATGATCCGACCAAAAAAGAAGAAAAAAGCGGATAATCTGTACACGATATTTTTGTCTCCCGTAACCCCGTTTCCTTCGACCCCAATGCAGTGTTTCTCATGATTTTGTGCGTTTGAGAAGGTATACTGGGCAGGGATTTCTTTTTTTGCTCAAAATCTGCAGCAACGAGACAAAATGATGTCCATTTTGTTTATTGTGATTGATACTATCATCTTTTGCTCTCTCTAACAGTATCTGGTCTCTTTTCAAGTTTCCAGATGCATGTGTATGGAAGACCAGCTATCTTTTCTAAACCGGTGATCTTTGCGACTGCATTTATGAGCTTCTTTTCTGTTGTCATCGCTTTATTTAAGGTAAATGGGGGTAGACTACTTCATGTCTCGATGTGGTTATATGAATATATCAACTTTACGAAGTGGAGGTAGAGCCATGCTATTCCTGCCGACACAGTCGAAGAGGGTTTTTCTTCTTCTTTTTTTTTTTTCCTCGTTATAGGCAGGCTTAAAAATACAAACAAATTATTCTGCTCGTCATCCTTGATATTTCTGGATATTTAAGTAAACCATATATCTCAATCCAGTACTTTCATTCTATAAAGGATATTCGTCAAGTGGAATTCACACATGGTAACATTACCTCTATCTTTTCTTTTGGGACTACTAAACGATCATCTGTTTTGCAGGATATACCTGACATTTAAGGTGACAGGATATTTGGTATCCGATCTTTCTCTGTGCGTTTGGGTCAAAAAAGGGTTAGTATCAACCATCAAAGAATATGTTACAGACATCTCAAATGCCTTGGTATAATTATCGCAAACCTTGATTGCAGGTTTTCTGGATTTGTATTTCGCTTCTTGAAATGGCTTATGCTGTTGCTATTCTTGCTGGAGCGACCTCTACCTTACCCTGGAGCAGACTCATCACGGTATATAGCTCTATAAACTTTGTCATTCTTCATATCAAGCCTTTATTGTACCACTAAATTATGTTGACTACCTGAACACAGTGACCTCATTCTGATTAATTTTATACTACATAGAAGCAAGTATGCATTGTGCTAGCCAAATACTTGAACGAAGCATAAGTAGTATGAACAAATCCAGTAAGAGGTCTCATTTGAATAGTCGATTGGATATTCTTGTTCAGTTCTGATTTGTTGATATATGACAAGGCTCACATGATTGTTGATTACCTCAGATGATTCTTTCTCTCAAGTGACTGCTGTAAAATGATTGTTGATAGAATTTGCGAGATCTACGATCATTCAATTTCAACTGTTTTATGCTGATCACAAAATCCTCCTTTTCTCTCTTATCTGTGATGGTGTGAGTGAAACTTTCCCTCTTCTATGGAATTACTGAAGGTTCTGGGTCACGCTACGCTGGGCACACTACTGTGGAGCAGGGCCAAGTCTGTTGACCTTAGCAGCAAAACCGCAATAACGTCCTTTTACATGTTCATCTGGAAGGTAACCAGTTAGCTTGCTCTAGCTCCCTCGTTCATATACGTATCTTTTATGCCAACGCCGCACTCATCGTCCTGGAACTTCCTTTGCGTTCGCAGCTGTTTTATGCTGAATACTTGCTCATACCCTTGGTAAGGTGATAATGCTGAGCATTCTCGAAGGGCATTCAGCTTTCCTACATTATATCGTGACCGCTGCTACAGTACTACCAGCAGGGCGATATATGGATGGTATGTTCTGTTGCTGTACTTATTAGATGAAATTTTAAGAAACTGAAGCATACATGTAACATTACTAAGCTGGGCTCGGTTCGACTTTCAGCCATACAAGGTGAAGGTTCCATTGTCCTCATTGTATCGGCTCGATTCCAAATGGAAACCAGTTGTTATAATATATTAAGTTGCTCGGTGAAGCGATCTTGCACATCAGCACATATCAGAAAATGGCCGTTAAAAATGACTCGCTGTCATACTTTTTTCAGCTAGTCAGAGTTGACAAATATGTGCAAATGAAACTTT
Source organism: Drosera spatulata (assembly GCA_035668315.1). NCBI lineage: Eukaryota > Viridiplantae > Streptophyta > Magnoliopsida > Caryophyllales > Droseraceae > Drosera > Drosera spatulata. Next base: position 20,361 of record JAOVYX010015637.1, on the reverse strand, counting down.
GATACACCTTTCCTAGATAAGTCCACTAGCCGGTTAGTTGTATTCCGGAGCTTATGGATAAATATTCCGGAGTCTTAGCCATAATTTGGCAGGCTGTGTTGGATTGCAAGTCTTAATTATCAAGATGTGTTTTAAATTTGTGTGTAGCTGTGTTCTATCTTGACTTGATCCTAACATGTTGTTACACTACATATATGAAAGGGTCGAGAGAGTGAAAGGTCGGATGTGACTAGCTCGTTCTTACACAAACATGCTACATTGTATGTATTCACGAAAGAAAGAAATTATGAAGCAAATAATTCAACAGAATACCATTGTGATTCTTGTTAAGGTCGGATGAACTTTGCTTGAATCACAACATGAGACCTATAAGCAGAAGTTTTCTGTGTAATTTTCTAATATATGGAGCAGCCACATTTCTTTTTCTCCTTTTTGGTATATCTTGTATCCAAATTGATTTTGTTGTCACAAGTTGTGGTAATTTGATAACGTTTTGTTCTTGGATCAGGCAGGTTTGTGAAGAATGACTTTGCTGCTGATTAATTTATCTGAAACTTGTTCAATTCAAATACTATTAATCTTCTAACTCCCCTGATTGCACCTAATATTAGCTGATTTCGCTTCGAAGTGTTTAACTAACTAGGGTCAACAAAATTCTATAGCGTCTAAAAATGATAGGGACATTTCATACCCTTCGTTAAAGTTTCAACTTTTGGTAGCAGCCAACGGCCATTGCGCAAACGGTTGCGGTCTCCAGTCACAACCTCGAAGTCTATGGTAAGTTCGGATTTACTTTAGTGTGAAAATGTTATCGACAATTACAAACGATCACTTTTGTACACTTTCCTTGAAAAATTATTCTCGTATCGGGAGATTCCGAGGATCGAAAATACTCTTTCTTTTTACATAACAGCTAAGGTAAGGTTATATATATTTCGTCTTCTACATGAATGGTGCTCAAACGGTTGTTGTATCTGTTGATTTCTTTGAGTTCCACGTTGGCTTCTACGAAAAATACGGTGCTCAAAACTGATAGAAGCAATTCATCGTAACATTCTTCTATTGCTTATGTTTTTGTGCAAGGGTGGACAAAATCGTTTTAGGAATAAAAAAGTTCGGCCCCAACTTTATGACAATAACGTTAGTAAATTAGCAAATGTTACTTTTCAGTTTTCACTATCATTCGAGCTCATAATTTTTTAGGGCAATTGTATACATTTTATAGAACATCAATCAATGAAATAAAAACAAATATTTCTGAATTATTAGATGATATCTCCTTTGATTACACGGTGACTCGAGGCTTGATTTAACATGTGAGTATTAAAGTTGCAAAATTACCAATTCATCGTTGTTGACTTCGTTTCCTATAACTCGTTTGATTACTTTTACGAATTCTTAAAATAAAATGGTTGACTTCAATTATTGTGGATCCAAATACCAATAGGCTAAAAGTCATTTACATGCCGCACTTGTTTTCTGTTATCACTAATTGCTTTCAGCTCGTTGTCTCAATCCTGACATCGAGCTATTATTTCTATAGGATCCTTACGATATTGTCATCGCAATAGAATTTAAGCATCAAATTCGAGTGAATTAGTGTGTTTTTTCTACTATTAAAACATCAGGATTTAGACAAACGTATTGGCCATTGATTATGCGGTCCTAATTCTTGAGTGGATGGGACACCAAAGGATGACAATCATTTGATAGGACAACATTATGTACGGTCGATATCATGGTCACGAGTCCTATTATGGTTTAGCTGAATTATAATGATGAACTACAGCTAGTTTATCTTTTTTATTGTGGGGGGACTAGCTAATTAATTACCATGATTAAGTCATGTGTACGAACCTAAACACTTTACAAATCTTAAGCAAAAATGCAACACGATTTCCACGTTACACATTCTTTATCATCTTTTGAATTGCGTTTGACCATCAGAAAAAAATGACTCTTTTTTTTTTTCGCCTTGCAGTTGACCATAGATTGCATCTTCTAAATTCACATGACCAATGTTATGAACAATCATTTTTAAGAACAAATCAATTATTTTCTATAAGCACTTATCTATATTGATTTTAGATAGTTATTAACATATATCATATGAAATATCAATTTTTAGATGGTTTTTACTTACGTTGTCCCTTTTTTTTTCTTTTTCATAAAATGCACGTGGTGAAATAACTGTGTAGGGGATTACGTATAAGGATTATGTGACCATCAATTTAATTCGTTTTGTGAAATCCCTGGATTGGATCAGGTATTTTTTGACTTAATAAAAATCTTGTTTTCTGAAAATTGGGACCTTCAACCCCTTCAAATTTTAGATTTTGTTCAAAAACTAAATTTATATTTTAGGAAATATCAATCCTGTGACATTCGTTCCCCACTTAATTGTTCACCGACCAATCATAGTAGTAGACTAGTAGTCTACAATAACATAATCTCCCATCTCAATCTCATAATCTACATTCATTTCAGGATCAAGTTCAAAATCAGTTTAACCAATCAAACTCAGAGATCTTACCTAAGAACAATCGAGATTCATATCACTAGAAATGTTCTGTGATTAACCACACACATCCATCCATATAATTAAATTTAAAAATCGATAATTAAAATTAAAAATAACATTCCAACAATTACGTCCCAATCATACGTAACGTTATATGCAGGTTGGTACAAATAAACCCTTACTTGGGTCACAAACTCACAACTAATCATTAACGCCGTCAAACCCCAAAAAAAGCCACACAAAATCCGCAATCGCCAAATCCAAAATTTCAACACCGGCGGCACAAATTTTCTCATTTTTCACATCGCAAATTCTTAAGAAACAAAAAAGAAAAAAAAAGAAAAAGAAAAAATAAAGAGTCTAGTCCACACTACACCAGTTAGAAAACAGAGAGGAAAATTCTTCTGAATCTTCTCGCCTATATAAAGCCCCCTCAACTTTCTCTCATTCTCCCCCATTTCTAAACGCCACACATTGATCGTCGACGAGGATTCGATCTCTCTCTCTCTCTTATATCGATGTTGTTTGAGAATCACTAATTTCGGAGTTTTTCCTCGAGTCGAGTCGAACTGTTTGTTTTGATCGGAACATTGATCGGTGTTCCTTGAGTTGTTAGCGATGGCGGAGAATACCTACGATCTCGATGCTATAAAAAACGAAGCTGTTGATCTGGTAAACATTTTCGTCTCCGACTTTGATCGATTTAGTTGATTATATTAAGTTGATTAAATTTGATTTGCTTTTATTTTCCGTTTTTTGGTATATTTTTGGTTTAATCTTTGAAGAGAAGATTATGGTGAGGATATGTGCTGATTAGTTGAGATTTGATTAGGATTCTGACTTCCCTAATTATCGTGATTGGTGGGAGTGTTAGTTACTCCTACTATCTTGTTTTTTTTTTTTTACCTATTGTTATATCAATAAAAATATTCCCTGAATTCTATTGGACATTTTATAAAGAAATATTCCCTAGGTCAATATTGGACTAGTCTATATTGTGTCGTTATAGTCTTATAGAGTTCTGTGTTTTATGTTGATGTTTGTTTCCGTCACGCTTTTTCCACCGATTTGGCCCGCACATCTCTTTCCATGAAAGTTATAGTCTTATAGGAATAAATGTAACAACACAAGTTAGGCAAAAGAGACAGAACAAGGGAAGAAATGCCAAAGTGTGAAAGGGATTTTGGTGTGTCACTGTCCCTTCAATGGACCAAAGTTTCTGATTCTATTGGGATTAACCCAAATGGACCCAAAATAAGTTACCCCATCAGCTCAACTAATGGTCACCCATAAACATCCTGACGAGGGGGAATTGAGTTATTGTCATTATATTCAAATTATTTTGAATTGAGTCAAGTTGTGATCTAGTTCAATCTTCGGATCAACATATGCACGCATCAATTATAATCTTCTTATAAACTGACTGTTTCCTTCTTAGCAGGGAAACCGAAGAGGAGTACTGGAAATGAGAATGGTGGAAAAAAGTATAGAGATTACCAGAATAGTATATTAACAGAAAAAATGATCATAGTTCCCATGTCCAGTTTGACAAATAATTTGATTGGTACCATTTTCTATACTTGTAGTAGTAACTACTAGCTGTGATCAGGTGTAGATTTCAACTGAGCCGGGTAGTTTTGGCCAGAAAGATTGATAGCAACAATGCTAGGAGTCGTCTCTTATAAGACTTTTTAAAGGAAATTCTCTGATCATTTGATTTTTATACTAGTGATAATTAATTAGTCGGATACTTGTTCATCTTGTTTAATAGTGACTGATTAAAGTTTCTGTTTTTTGCTTTGGCTCTGCCTATGCCAAACCTTTGACTAAGTGCCCTAGTATAGCCTGTTTGGTTATTTCTATGAAAATTCAGTTCTCATTCAAGGTCACTGTCTGTTGTTATACACTACGTGGCTTACATGTATGATTGGGTTTGTTTATGGTCTAAATATTAAAGAAAGTTCACTCATCTCTCATACCCGTTACTTCAATGATATGTGGTGTTCATCATAAGGGAATGGGACTGCATCAACTGCGGCCAAGCTCAACCCCACTTACAATTTGATTTTAAAATTCATAAAATGACAGTTGTGTTTGACTGTAGTAGATACAGTCCTCATATTCCCTTATGATGCAGCCCCTTTTTCTCCTAACATAAACATCATCGAGTGAAATATACTCGGGTAGTAACTTGTGTTTGAAAAGTTCAAATGCTGCGACCAATATGCCAACTAATCTACATAAGTGACCGTGATTCGAGGATTGATCATAATTTATGTTATATAGGAACTTGGAGCATCCCCAATGCATGTACTATATGCATTGTTATAGATAAAATTGACATCTCTGTTATTTTTTTCATTCCAATGCATTTAAAATTGCATGCTAAAATATGACATTACTAAAACTAATGTTAAATATAGCAATGGATTTAGCACTTGCTATTTGCCCTTTACAACACACTTGCTACCATACAACACACCCTACCCTACCCATTTATATTTGTGTTTAGCTAAAAACATGGGGAAAATTTGAGTAATGCTAAAATATAGCAAAATAGGGTTGGAGAAAGGTTGTTAAATTATAACACTTTTATACCATTCATTGCCAAATTTTAGGTTAGCATTATCATGTATTGCATTTTCCATTGGAGATGCTCTCAGGGGACGAAATTGAATGAGAGTCTTATGTAATCACAGGACAACTGTATAGTGTATACTGTACATGAAATGTCAAAGCAAGATGCAATCTTGCTGAAAGTGGAAAATATTGTTTTCTTTTCAGTTTTCCTCGTCATTGGGCGATCAATGTAAGTAGTAGGCTGCTCCCATCCACAGAAAAAGAAAAAAATAGCATAGTAGTTTCATAGGTTTATAAGAAGTATGAACTTATACGTACAAAGAGGTAATCAATTATGTAACATAGTATTAACCAGTGTCGGTTCGCTCCGGTCGATCTGCATTTCATTGCCTATCTTTCTTTTAGGAGTATAACTTTGTCCCATGTGTGGAATGTTCATCCTACACCTTAGTCAAACCAAACTAGATAAGTAAAAATCTGCAAACTTGTCAACGTTCATGTTACTGACTAATCTTCTGAACGAGTATTACTTTGGGTTTAAATGACGACTCCTTTCACGTCCCTAATATATGCAGCCACCTGCTAGGCATAAGTGTACGATGCAAAACCTGTAATCAAGACTTGGTTTGGCCTTTGAGCTAACTAATAAGTATTACAGTAGTTGATAGCAAACTATTCAAATTTTCTTTACAAGAACTGACCAGGCAATGTGTTTTGCCTTGATAGGAGAACATTCCGATGGAAGAAGTCTTCCAGACGCTGAAATGTAGCCGTGAAGGGCTGACATCAATCGAAGGCGAGCAGAGGATTCAGCTTTTTGGTTACAACAAGCTTGAAGAGAAGAAGGTATATTGATTTTCCCTTCTAGCAGATTTTGTAAATCAGATCATGTATGGTCCGGTCCGTTCATGTTTTTTTCCTCCTCCAAGAACAATCTAATTTTTCTTGGTTCGACCAAAACAGGAAAGCAAAATACTGAAGTTTCTTGGGTTTATGTGGAATCCCCTATCATGGGTCATGGAAGCTGCCGCGATCATGGCTATTGCTCTTGCCAATGGCGGTGGCAAGCCCCCAGATTGGCAAGACTTTGTTGGTATTGTCTGCTTGTTGGTGATCAACTCTACCATCAGTTTCATCGAAGAAAACAATGCTGGCAATGCCGCTGCTGCTCTCATGGCTGGTCTTGCCCCCAAGACAAAGGTAAGTTGTTGCGGAAACAATGCACTAATAGATCAGCTTCCTATCGTGGGTTTATCGGTATCCTAAAGCCAGTTTTCGTCAAACTGGTTTTCATTTTTCGTTTTTTTTCTCTTGTACGCGGTTTCAGGTTCTCAGGGATGGAAAATGGAGTGAGCAAGAAGCCGCAATTTTAGTCCCTGGAGACATCATTAGCATCAAACTAGGAGACATTGTTCCTGCTGATGCCCGTCTCCTCGAAGGCGATCCTTTAAAAATCGATCAGTCCGCTCTCACAGGAGAATCTCTTCCGGTGACAAAGAATCCCGGAGATGAGGTTTTCTCCGGTTCCACCTGCAAACAGGGTGAAATCGAAGCTATTGTGATTGCCACTGGTGTTCATACATTCTTTGGAAAGGCTGCACATCTAGTGGACAGCACCAACCAGGTCGGACACTTCCAAAAGGTCCTCACAGCCATAGGGAACTTCTGTATCTGTTCCATTGCCATTGGAATGTTGATTGAGATCATAGTGATGTACCCAATCCAACATCGCCAATACAGGAGTGGGATTGACAACCTTTTGGTCCTCTTGATCGGAGGCATTCCGATTGCGATGCCTACTGTTTTGTCGGTCACCATGGCTATTGGGTCGCATAGGCTGTCTCAGCAAGGCGCTATCACGAAGAGGATGACTGCCATCGAGGAAATGGCTGGTATGGATGTCCTCTGCAGTGATAAGACGGGTACCTTGACTCTCAACAAACTGAGTGTCGATAAGAACTTGATCGAGGTGTTCGCAAAGGGAGTAGACAAGGAACATGTGCTCCTGCTCGCTGCCAGGGCCTCGAGGACTGAAAATCAGGATGCTATTGATGCTGCCATGGTTGGAATGCTCGCCGACCCCAAGGAGGTACAGATCAGTTAATACATTTTTATTCTTGCATCATTGTGATCCAAGGCAACTTGAAATATGTTAACTCGCCTGTGATTATGCAGGCAAGAGCTGGAATCAGAGAGGTTCACTTCTTCCCTTTCAATCCGGTAGACAAGAGGACGGCTTTGACTTACATTGATGCCAACGGGGATTGGCACCGTGCAAGCAAAGGTGCCCCAGAGCAGGTATCTGTCTGAGAAGGCGAGAAGTAGTTTCTCTTTTTGTCCCATCGCAATTGCAGCATCCGTTTGATTTATCTTAATCTTTTGTTTGTTGGCAACAGATCCTAGACCTGTGCGGGTGTCGTGAAGATGTCCGAAAGAAAGTCCATTCCGTGATCGAGAAGTTTGCAGAACGCGGTCTTAGATCATTGGCTGTGGCACAACAGGTTCGGTCTTCATTGGTTCATGATCTCTAGAATTCAATCAGTTCGAAATAAATCCCGAACTTCTTTAACGTGATTCTTGTTGTGCGTACTGCAGGAAGTGCCAGAGAGAAGCAAAGAAAGCGCAGGCGGACCATGGCAATTTGTTGGGTTGCTCCCGCTATTTGACCCTCCAAGGCATGACAGCGCAGAAACGATTCGTAAAGCACTCAACCTTGGCGTGAATGTCAAGATGATTACAGGTAAGCATTTGGTTTGAGTATGTCGAAAATAAAATGTAGTTCATTTTTCAGTCCGGTAACTGAATTGGCGATGCTGATTTAATGTTACAGGTGATCAACTCGCTATTGCTAAAGAAACTGGAAGGAGACTTGGCATGGGAATAAACATGTATCCTTCTGCTGCTTTGCTTGGTCAAGGCAAGGACCAAACCCTGGGCGTCCCCGTCGACGAGTTGATTGAGAAAGCTGATGGATTCGCTGGAGTGTTCCCAGGTGATATTTCTTCCCCATAATAGTTCAAAATAATAATAACAATAATAAATAACTAACTTGGGTTGCATTGTTTTCCCCTTGCTGAATTCATGTGTGCATTGATTTGTTTTTCACAGAGCACAAATATGAAATTGTGAAGAAGCTGCAAGAGAAGAAGCACATTGTTGGAATGACAGGAGATGGTGTGAATGATGCACCTGCACTGAAAAAGGCTGATATTGGTATCGCAGTTGCTGATGCGACTGATGCTGCAAGGAGCGCTTCTGACATCGTTCTCACTGAACCTGGGCTCAGCGTCATCATCAGTGCCGTGCTAACAAGCAGAGCAATTTTTCAGAGGATGAAGAACTACACCGTTAGTTTCTCCTTTCTTCTCATAGGCTTTCTTATATAAATCATTGGGATGAGGGGTCTTGACTCTTTCGTTTCTTGTCTTCTTTGTTTTGCTTGCAGATATATGCAGTCTCGATCACAATCCGTATTGTGGTACGTAAAAGCGAATAAAAAAACTTTTCAACGAAGGGATTTTCTTACTCTAAAGGGTGTAGCTAAGCATGTTTTCTACTTGTTTCCATTGTAGTTTGGTTTCATGTTGATTGCGTTGATATGGAAGTACGATTTCTCACCCTTCATGGTTTTGATCATTGCCATCCTCAATGACGGTAACCTTCATCTCTTCCCCATGAGAATTATCATATTCCTCTTTGGATTACTATAAATCAGTCAAAGAATTCACTTCATATCGTGTCATTAGGTACGATTATGACCATTTCAAAGGATCGTGTGAAGCCATCTCCAGTTCCCGATAGCTGGAAGCTGAAGGAAATCTTCGCCACTGGCATTGTTCTAGGAGGTTATTTGGGACTGATGACCGTCATTTTCTTCTGGGCAATGCACGAGACGGACTTCTTCCCGGTAGGAAATCGTTTCTGTTCTAGTTCTGCTTAAACTATGTCAGCTAAAAACCGACTCCGGTTCTAATGGTCTTGTGTGTGCTGCAGCGCCACTTTGGCGTCAGTGATTTGAGAAACAAACCTGATGAAGAGATGGCCGCATTGTACCTCCAAGTGAGTATTGTGAGTCAGGCCCTCATTTTTGTCACAAGATCTCGCAGTTGGTCCTTCCTCGAACGTCCTGGACTCCTGTTGATGTCTGCTTTCATGATTGCACAATTGGTAAGTGCACATGGATCATATACTCATATTATTTGCTTTGCTTCTCACATAAGGGTTACCCTTTTTTAATTATAGAAATCAAGGCCAACGTTTAATCGAGCTCTATATTTCAGGTCGCCACTCTCATTGCTGTATATGCGAACTGGGGCTTCGCCAAGATTAAGGGAATGGGATGGGGATGGGCTGGTGTCATCTGGCTCTACAGCATCGTCTTCTTTTTCCCACTCGACCTTTTGAAATTTGGCATTCGCTACACCTTAAGTGGACAGGCATGGCAGAATCTGTTCGAGAACAAGGTATGCTTTCTGTAAAATGTCCGTTCTATAAACCTTAAGGCTAGGTTCAATTTCACATATTTACCTTCTGGTCTGCATAACGTGAAAACCCACAATCGTTATCTTTCAGATTGTATCAGGTAAACCAATGAATAAATGGACCACCTCCTACAAAGCTCCTGCTTGTATGTGATGATGAACTCAATCTTGAGGGCAATTTGCATCACAACGTGATGCTTTAGCCTTCTACCAAACCTTAAAAAATAGTATAAATTCATTGAAAATTTGTGTAAAGCACATTGTAGGAGTCATTTTGCTGATGAAGTTCAGTGTCAACTTTGAGATCAATTCAGATTCCGAACTGCATTGCATTTTTAGTTCTGTATTCTTACATGATTCGTCAATCGTTTTATCATGATGCAGACTGCGTTCACCACCAAGAAAGACTATGGAAAAGAGGAAAGGGAAGCTCAATGGGCTCTTGCTCAAAGGACTTTGCATGGACTGAAACCACCAGAAACCAGTTCCAATCTCTTCCCTGAGAAAGGCAATTACAGGGAACTTTCTGAGATCGCCGAGCAAGCCAAAAGGCGTGCTGAGGTCGCAAGGTACAATTTCAGAAAGACATCCAAGATTCGACATTTTCTGATTACCCTGTTCTTCTGTATTTTCGGCTCTGCAACTGACTTATAGCATCAGTTGCTGGACGGCATGTTTCTTATTGTGATATTGAGTTCTATTCTGGGTACATTTCAGGCTGAGGGAGTTGCACACGCTGAAGGGGCACGTGGAGTCGGTGGTGAAACTAAAGGGTCTCGACATCGACACCATCCAACAGCATTACACTGTCTAACCATAAACCAAAAGATGATCGCGATAAAGGAGAACTCGTCGAAGTAGAGAATTAGTTTTTCTGGGATTCGAGGGCGATTAAAAACTCTCCTCGCGTAATTACCTTCTCATTTTTTTTTCCAATTATAATCTCTTCTCGGAATCTCATGTCTCATCGACCAGATCTCTTTTTTCTTCTTCTACCATTTCGAAGTCTACCGTTCTCCTTGGAGGGACAACGGATGAAAGTTGCTACGCATTTTGCTCTTTGAATATGTAACTGATCTGTGCATAATGCTACTTTCATTGATTTTCCGACTTTCTTTAAACTTCACGTGGTCTATGTCGCTAGGCAACACCATCTTGGATTATATTGACCTTAAATTTTGGTCTTTGATCTTTGTATGATAGCAGAAGATATGCCGTTTGTGCATGCCAGTTTGTATCATGAAACTTGTGTAGTAACTGGCCTTTTTATTTCTGGAACTTCCGAGATCAAAGATCAGTAGTTTTGTCTGACTGAGAATTCAAGAGTGGACAATACATTGTATATTACACGATACCAGAGACAAACGCCTTTGAAAGAGTTATTATGGAGCTTTGAGATCGAAAATTTGTTGCGACAGATTGCGGAATAGTGTCCTAGCAAGATACATGTTGGCATGAAATGGTCCTCTGACAGGCGCTTTACTGCTTAAGAGGAGATGACGCGACTGCCTGCGTAAACTCTTGGTCAGATTCAAGAGCTGTCATGGAGGCAGGCGAAAGCGTTATCTCTAAATCGATACTTCCTCCGCCTTCACATCCTGGGAGTGCGACCATTTTCCCATCTGATTTCCCATTCTTTCCGCTGAGAACTGCAATGGCTTTTCCTAGTCCGAACTCATTACTGTAAACATCGAACTTCGGTGAGCCTCCCAGCATGACACCATAGGGATCAACGAACTCACCTAGTTGGTCCACGACACGAGTTTCGATCCATTTTTTGACTGTATTACGAATTGTCTGGTCGTCGTGATCCACTACAGCTTTCTGCAGTAACATTGCTGTCGATCCGATACTTGCCTCGAGGAGTTTCCCTACTGTGGTTACACCAACCACTCTTTGGATATAGCTTCCAAAGTAGTCCTGTGATAACGAAGGGTTTAACCTCTGCCTGTTGTCGATGGCAAAACAACAACTAGTTTTGCGGTCATGAGGCAGAGAACGCGCCCGCGTAATGGATCTCCAAGCAAAGGCAGCCAAGGCCATGAATGAAGAGATATGTTTGGTGCCGCACTCTGCATTAGCTTTCGCTTTCAGCGCTGCCACCGAATCTGATGAAAAATGGAATATCCTTTCTCTAAGTACTCCCGGTGTTCCATTCCTGATAACATAATCGTCAGGGCGAGCCACAGGAAGCTTGATTATGGGACCGAATCCATCTGGAAACCAACGGTTGTGAACAGGCGGCCGTGAGATGGAGATGTTCTTTCCATTCGCTCTATGTATCTCGGACCACGCGTTGAGGAAATGGCAATAAGAAGTCCCATCAGCAACCATATGGTTTATAGAACAACCCATGAAGATACCGTCCACGAGCTCAGTCACTTGAACCGACAGCAAAGACTTGTAGTGACCGTCACAAGCAGATGCTCCTTCGTGATCAAAGAACAAATGAACAACCTGAGGAACATATCTTGGCGAAAGAACATCAGATACCGACATGTCTATGGTAGCATGAATTAGCCGCGCTCCAGGGCCCTTGGTGCAGTCGATACATATCGAGCTTGAATCCTCTTCGTACTTTTGCGTCACAAGCTGACCGCCTAATGGATAAAAATGTGTGATTGTAAGGGAAATAGATTCCTTGAGGCTTTCTAGTAAAGCCTCGACGTCTGTGTTCTGCGGTTTGCGAAACATGAAGCCTTTCTGGGTGTACTCGCAAGAGAGCATGTGTAGCTCCAACGGCGCCACATGGATAGGTTGCTTTGATTCGTCTGGTTCATATTTCGGTTTGATGAATGAATCTGATATATGTGTAAATACAGGAGTGCTAGAAACCGCCATTGGTTCAAGAACATCAAGTTCGTAGGAATCAACTCGAGCATGCTCAGATGTCAAAATGTTTGGCATTGTTTCTTGTTTTTGGAAGCAAGGATACAAGCTTTGCTTTACTGGAAAATCAAGTTTTCTGATCGTCAACTACGACGAAATCATCTATAAATACCAGAAATTCGTTTGATAATTTGATGATGATGTGAGAAAATGTTTTTGTCAAATGTTGAATGGATCAAGCAAAGACCGTGGAATATAATGCAGGTGCAAACACCCCCTGTTGAACGCTTCAATTCCACAACGATAAGTAGTCGCCGCCATGTTTTATATGGATCTTCCCAACCTTCTCCTATGCAAACATTTGTTCCCATGGTTCACGATGGCGGCAATCAATCAATCAATATATTTATCGATCATTGGTGCTGTCACAACCGTCAAATAGCCGCCACACCATTACATCTCTTATTATCCTTGCACCACATCTTTTTTCTTGTGCACGGCAGCTCAATAGAGAAAGAAACAAAATTCCGTGCACATCAAATCAATAATAAAAAGAAAAAAACAAATACGGCACACAAAACATAAGATGCAATTGAGTAGAAGGATGTTTTAACTTTCCATATTTTTATATACTCGTTCCCTCAATATTTTGATTTTTTAGGCTGTTTTGTTTAATTGATTCTTGAAAGGAAACAAAGTTCGTATTCGTATCTGTATTGCAACGGAGAGAGTATACTTTTGATGTTATACGGAATGATTGCCAATAATAACACTGCCCAGATCTCCTCCACTTTCGCTCCGCCGAGAATCCGCTCCACGAAACCCTAGCTTCGACGCCGCGCCGCCCGTCGCTTCAGTCTCCGGCCGCCGCCAACTCGATCGAACCATCGAACGGAAACGGCGATTGTAAAGGAAGTCGGAGATGTTGTTGAGTCGCAAGAAAATTCATCGTCGGTGTGATCAGCGGCGCTGTGAAACCGCCGACAACATATTTTGCTCTTGTACTGAGGTCTGTGGCACTGCAACCAGCGGCCCAATCCACACCAAATGTTTGTAGCTTGTTGATGGTAAATGAGCCCTCATCCTTGATCAGAGTTCTCATCTCATCAGCAGTTGAACTGTAAAAAGGGATGTTGAATGCATCCAATTTTTCCGCATCAATCAATCCCTGATAAGCCACGTTTATCATATCATGAACGTCCGAGCAAATCTTTAAAGTGAAGAAGATGATATTATTAGATGTGTAGTGTATATATGTACCTCTGAGACCATATCTTTGAGGGTTATGCCCATGAACTCATATATACTATCTGGATCATCGCTTTTCCTACTGCCTAGTATTGTTAAGAGACCATGCAGCCTCCAGGCACCATCTCTTTCGAACGTAGCCTCAAGAATGAAGTGAAATCGCTTTTATATTGTGCATAGTAAGCCTTCCACACCTCTGGAGAGCTTGTTTTCGCGATATAAATGTTACCTTTATTCAGTAGCACTCCATCTTCGTTTATCAATCCTTCTGGTACCTGAAATGCCACCACAAGTCAAGTTAGGCATTTCGTACTCTGAATTCAGCTTTGAACACATTATTTGTTTGTTTGGAGTCAGAAGACCGATGTTTTATAAGCCGATCACAGGGGCAAAATCTGTAGTTCCTGCTCCATTGAGTATCCTGTATTTCATTTAGATTTCTTACTTTGTTATATCATCTTTAACACAGTGACACACTACATCCTTTGTTGTTTGTAGCCATGTCAGTTAGGAATTTGCCATCAAATCGGACGGATTGCATCAGGTCGACTGTACCGTAAAAACATAGCTGACGTTTAAGTAATCTCTTTCAATATTCATAAATAAAATAAAATAAGAATAAAAATGAACTTGGCCTATAGATGTTAGCAAACAATTGATCGGTTTACAAGGTAAGGTAGTTTATATTTTCAGATCCTGCTTCAAGCAGAGCCTTTTGTGACTGAGTAAGGTGAAGATGTCGATGATAATAGAAACCACAAGGGGTACCCGAAGGAAAAAATCTGTGTTATTTAGTAAGGCTCAAGATATGGAAATTACTAGATGATTTAGATTGATAAATGCACTTGTAGGTGAACTCATACCTTGGAGAGAAAATGTATGCTGTAACAAGAGTGGAAGAAGTGCATGGATTTGCTCAAGAACAATCTTTCCATAAAAGGAATCAGGAGTCACAGAGATGAACCACGGTCCTAGGTCAGCTCCTTTTCTTTCCTCGATCAGCTTGTGGAAAACTGGGAAGAACTTGATGAGGGAGTTAAAATCGTTTCCTGACAAATCGTTTAAGAACACTTGGAATTCGGGTGCAGAACGATTCAAGTCTAGGCTCATGTCATGGACGGTATGGATGACCTCCCTTATCATCAGCGTTGAGTTTGACCCTGCGGAGCATCCCAAGTCTGCCATGATCAAGTGATCAGGCAACAAGCTGGGGTGCATCGTCTTGATGCTTTCTTGCAATATTTCTCTCCCTTTCAAGAACATGATCCTCTGCCAGCAAATTTGGCATAAATAGTATTAGAACACTAGTAGGCATCTACACATCTTGTGTAGCTACTAATAGATCTTGAGTGACACATCTTTCTCTTTTTATTCATGTTTGTAAAAGTCATCCACTAAAATCTACACGTTGAATCTCACTTGATACACACAACTTTGTGCTTGACATAAAATATTTCTTTGGGGTTCAAGTGAATGCCAATACTTTTTTGCATTAGAAATTTGTACAAATCTGAGGATAACGAGTTGTAGTTTTATAGGATATTGACAAAGAACTATTCGTAAACTTATAGTTCTTTGATCAATTAAAATTTTAAAATAATAACAATCACATTAGATGTAGATGCCTAGATGGGGAGGGAAGGAGGAGAGACTAAGATGGAACAAGTCTGGGAAATATAATGTGCTATGTGGTTGCGTTGCAATGGTCAGACCATCTTAGGCTTTTTGTGCTTTTAGGAACGTAGTTAGTGATGGGTCTGTATATCGAGATATAGCGTAGGTGTAGATCAAAGCAGGATAGTGTTCTTTCTTGACATTGCCTGTTCACTTTAATGCAGAGTAATTATAGACAATACATATGTGAGAGAGTAGCGATCGCTGTTGATCGTTTGGACAAGGAATAATAACTGCATACTTTTCTTTACCGAAAGAAATCAGACCCTTGACTTTAAGTTCTCAAAAATGCTCAATGTATTATGGAAATAAAGAGACCTGAAGCGTGGAGTTGGATGCGTAGCTTGTCTTGTGTATTCCTTTGTTCATGTGAAGCACTTGCTCTACTTCCATCGTATCACGAGGAAACTTTTAAACAAGATCTGCTGATGGCACGCTCTTGTTTTTCCTTTTCGGCCCTTCTTCTTCTGTTGGTGTTGCACCGATTGATGTTCTCTGCTTCCGTATATAGGTGATTTCCTGGTCATTAAGTTGCAGCCGCCACTTCTACAATGTTTTAAAGGATATGGTCATCGTATGATGATGAGGACGCAGGGACCAAGAAGTGCATATACATATAGCCCCGTGAGTTGTTTTCCAACTCTTGACTCGAGTTTCTTTTTTGAGATACCTATGGAGTCGTGGCCAGTGTTATTATCACAAGAATGGCTGATTGCATCTTCGCATGTGTCTATATTTTATTTTAAACATAAGGTATTCAACTTGCATATGTAAATAATTTGATTGCATCTATATTGGGACAAAAGGAATATTAGCTTTATGTGATTTAAGCTTGGATGTATCGATAAGTTGTCGGCAAATGAGCTTTATTAACCGAGTTAATACGTTAATCCAGCTTTATTAACCAGTTAATACGTTAATCGATTGAAGGTATCCTTCGATCACAGGCTATTGCTTAGCCATGGTGTTTGGTTGATGTCAAAACGGTTGTGAGTACAGAATTGGGGTCTATATATGATTTTGATGTGTACGCTTGAAACACCTTGGCATGATATCCATACAAGTTGACTAACATATCGTCACACTGAATGTAGAAGGCCGACTTGTACACGTACAAGACAACTGCTAAAGAAAAGTTGATGACTAAAATGATCTATCTCGACAAACAATAACATGTCTGACTACAACTGATCATTTTGAGACAGGGGATAGAGAACACGAGACGAAAGACATTGAACATATGCGACTCACAAATCTAAACAAGACCCTGAGTTCTTCCTTCTCAAGGCAACAACAATGTTGAAATATTCCATCTTCCTAGAAGCCATGAGACTCGCAGCAGTTGCTGTAAACCTAGAGAAGAATCCATCCATGGCTTGCTCTCCGAACTGACTCGCAAGCATAGGCCCAGCCACTGCTCTCATTGTGTCGGACAAGTATTGCGCCCTTGCACCAAGACTTGGACAATCACAACCAGCGTCCCAATCTATGCCAAAAGTTTGTAGCCCGTCGAGAATAAACGAACCTTGGTCATTGATGAGTTCTTTCACTTCCTTGGCCGTCGGAGTATAATATGGGATGTTGGAAGAGTCCAATTTCGCCTCATCAATCAATCCCTGAGAGGTTCGTCACAACAATCAAGTTCCAATAACTCGTAAAAGTAAAACGATCATATATGTGTTACTGTGTATACCTGGGAGACCATATCATGGAGGGTGATGCCCATGAACTCAAATACGTTATCTGGATCGTCACTTCTCCTGCTGCCTACTAATGTCAAGACCATGCAGCCTCCCGGCACCATCTCTGTCGAACGTAGCGTCAAGAATGAAGTGACATCGCTTTTGAACTGTGCATAGTATGCCTTCCACACCTCGGGAGGGCTTGTTTTCGCGGTGTATATGTTGCCCTTATTCAATGGCTCTCCATCAGCGTTCACCAACCCGTCTGGTACCTGTAGTGGCACGAAACTTTTAGTGTATGTTTGGGATCATCTGTATTTTCTATTTTCTCTATTTTTTTCTCTTGAATACACTATAGAAGCTCCCCATATGCATGCCAGAGAAAGCAATATATTATCAAAACAAGGCTCGAGACATGAACTGCAAGATGATTTTATGTTCGCTTGATATTAACAGACCTTGGAGAGAAAATGGTTACTGTAACAAGAGTGAAAGAAGTTCACTGATTTGCTCGGTAACAGCCTTTTGTAAAACGACTTCGGAATCACAGAGATGAGGCAAGGCCCGAATTCAGTTCCTTTCTCTTCCTCAATCATCTTATGAAAATTCGGAAAGGCCTTCGTGAGGGAGCGGAAATCATTTCTTGGTAGATCGTTTAAGAACACTCTGAATTCAGGTGCAGGTCGGGTCAAGTCACGACTCATGACATCAACCATGTCGATAACCTCCTTTACCATCATCAGAGAATTTGGCCCAGCAGAGCATCCCAAGTCGGCCATGACGAAACGATTTGGTAACAAGGTGATGTACATCCTCTTGATACTTTCTTTTAGGAGTTCTCTTCCCTTCATGGACGCGATCCTCTGTTAAGATGTTTGGCATAAAAAACTTCAATAGTAGCCCCGATAACAGTTCAATATTTCTAGATGCTCTTAACTATCTCTACCAAAATTCGAATGGATGGACATGAAGTGTGAACACCCAACAAAAACCAATTGCCAAATGAATACTACTACATACAAACACAACAAAAACTCACTATCTATCCATTCTGGTATCATGTTATAACATTTAACATATATATCTGACAATATTATACATCATAATTGTTGTCAACACTCCAACGTCTTGGTTTTTTTTTTTTTACCAAAATTGAAAAGATTCCATGGAGTATTCTATTCTATGGAATCATGGATTTCATAGGATCTTTCCTTATTTGGTAAAAAATCAACCACCATTAAATCACCCTCGTGTTTCCCTCTCTCTATATATAGATTCTGCTTCATTGAAACAAGCAAGCTCTCATACAGACAATATCCTTCTCTGAAACAAAATAGAACGCGACAGTCCAGAAATAATAACAAAAGAATCATGACTATTTTTGGTGATACATATTGAGAAAGAGCGTTACCTGGAGTATGGAGTTGGCAGCATAGCTTGTCCGTCGAGTTCCACCGTTCATGCGAAGCACTTTCTCTACTTCCATCTTGTCTCAGCTCTGATAGCCTTGTTACACAGATTTGTTTGTGTCTTCCTTAGTATTCATAGGAACAAGATAAAAGAGCAGTTTCTTCTTTTCTTCTTGCACCTTATCTGTGCTGCTCCAGCGTTTCAGTGTCAACTGCTATCACATTCTTTTTGAGAATATCGCACGTTTTTTTTTTTTTTTGTTTGCTTTTTTGTTTTTTGTTTTTCCTTTTCTGGAAAATGAAAAAGCCTCGGGAAAATTTGATCACTACAAAACAAGCTGTGAGACAAGAGCAATTTTGTCAACAAAATGTGGGCAATTTTATCAACAAAATATTTGTAAAGGAGGAGCCTCGGAAATAACAAAATTTGCCTTGGCATTATCAATGCATTTTGATATCGAGGAAAACGCTTCCGATGATTTGTTCAGTATTTTTCTGCATATGTTCGATCTTTGCACATGATCACTCTCTCCTAGACGGGAAGGTAAAGCTAATATCTTCCATTTCATTATCTTAGACTTTAGATGGTAGTTTTTTATGTCCAGTACTTCAGCTGGTAAAATATTTAGAGTTTCTTGACTTACGATAAAGTACTTCAGCTAGTAAAATATTTTGAGGTGCCTCATAACTGCCAACCAACCACCAAGTAGGCTCCTTTAAATTTTGATATCAATATAAAGAGAAAAGATCAATATACATTATCTTTTCTTTTGCGTGTTATCTATGGAACGTCTCCACGCGATTGAGTGAGATAAGTATGAACTTTTTGCGAGACTCATTGGTTCTGTATGAGTTCCGTATAAGAGAAGTAAAACTAATTCATGTACGTTATAACAAAAACGTTTATGTCAGATTAATTTTTTGAAAAATAATTATCGAAATTAACAAAATAATAAAATATTTTAGAGAGAAATTAGAGGAAAAAAGAGAAATTTTCTTCTGTTGAAGATGTGTACATAACACCTTACAAATGAGCTCTATTTATAGGACTCAAGATAATTAATTAACATATAATTTTCTCACCTAATCAAGATGATTAGGTCTAATTAATAGCTAATTAGGTAAGTCCATTTAATAGCCTCAAAAGTAGGTAAGATTTAAAGAAAAATATATAGGCTCAGGTGTAAATACATCACTTTCAAAAGATAGTTTTAATTATCTAATTATAATATATTTATCACCTATTAAGATTGTCTCGTTAAAACCTTACTAGGAAAAACCTAGTGGGATAAAAACATAGACGAAGAAAAAAAAGTACAATCTCTCCCTCAAACAAAATTCCCTTAAATATTGAAATTTTGTTCAAGAAGATTATTAAGCGTTCTCATCCCTATTTTGTGTCTGAGCTTCATAAAAGTTGCTCCCGATAATACTTTTGTGAATAAATCTGTCAAGTTATCACTTGAGCGGATTTGTAGTACATCGATGACCTCATCCTTCTGAAGATCATGTGACAAGAAAAATTTTGACGATATATGCTTTGTCTTATCGCCTTTAATGTAGCCTCCTCTGAATTGTGCGACACAAGCTGCATTGTCTTCATATAAGATTGTAAGTTTTTCACAAATTGAAGGTAGCCCACATGATTCCTGTATATGATGTATCACAGATCTCAATGACACACATTCTCGGCTAGTCTCGTGCATAGCAATAAGCTCTGAATGATTAGAGGATGTTACTGTAAGAGTCTGCTTTACTGATCTCCATGATATTGCAGTATCTCCAAATGTAAATGCATAATCGGTTTGTGATCTTGCTTTGTGTGGATCTGACAAGTACCCGCCATCAGCAAATCCAACAAGGGTGGATTTTGCTCCTCTTGAATATAACAGTCCCATGTCAACGCTTCCACAAAGATATCGCATAACATGCTTGAT
>JAOVYX010015636.1:0-27169 GCA_035668315.1 Drosera spatulata | reverse complement strand
CTTCAGGAAGATGGGCGAGGATCCTTCCACATGTCAGAACGAGGCTGGTAGAGCTTTTTCTCAATTTCAACCACCTCCGGATGATGATTCCTGTCCCCCAAAGCAGCGCGATGTTAGACTAGCTGGGCATTAATGCCTAATTTTATCCGTCGCTAATCTGTCGGTAAACAATTTTTGCGACAGAATTTTGCTTTTTGCGACGGAAATTTTCCGTCGCAAAACGACTCTTTTTTTGTAGTGTTTGTCTAAAAAGTTTGTTATCATTGAAAAGCTAATGCGTGCCTAAACAATGAATTATTCTCCCAAAAGAAGGGATTATAAGAGTTGCTTTTCATGTCAATTCTAAATTTCATTTTTAGGAAAAGCCAATAAACGGGCTTGCTCTTTAACTTTCTTAGGTATATCATTGTCACCTTTCCTACTGAGTGCCAAAGAGATCTTTGAGTGGCGTCAAAGTAGGAGAGAACTTTCGAACAATGAGAAGAATTCGTTCTCAGACTCAAGCAGACTGCTTTTGCTTTGATTAGGGCTTTCCCCTTCAAATAGACTTCCTTCTATATGCTTATATGTTGGGTTTCTGATTTTCTATTTTCGCTACACAGGTTAACAAAACGGATATATTTTGTATTGATTTTTGTTTCTCAAACGAATAAAAAAAAGCAGAAAACCGAAAAAAATAATTTTTGTTTTCTATTTTATCAGAGTATAACATTTAAGATTTCGTTTATAAAAAAATATTTTATTTTATTAAGTGTTTCTTTTTTTGTTCGCTACCGGCTTTTTATTTCTGTTGTTAATTTTGATTTTCATAATTTTGAACAACGATATCAAACAACCCTTAGTGAAAGTTTCTTGCTTAAGATTCCATGGACAAGATAAGAGTATTTTTACAGCATTAATTTGGATGCCTTGAGAGGGAAAGTAAAATTGGTTATACACATCAAAAGCTGAAGACTTGACGGGATTATGTGACTTGTTACTTTACTTTTATTTTCAAAACATGATGACATTAATTTTAGATCAAGAGCAATAGTCTGATTTTTATACTAGGAAAAGCATACACAACGATAAAATGTATACTAGGAGCAAGTATTTGAGCGATACAATGTACAAATTTTTATATAGTCTGATTTGTCGAGACAAACATCAACTTGTATTCTCAGGTGATCAATTTATTTTTATACGAAATCGTTCTGTAACCTAGTCATAACTTTAGTCACAACTTTAATCGTAACTTAGATTATATAATGTTATCCTTTGTTAAAAAAAAAGCTACAATAAGTTCTCAAGTCAAATAACAACTTATATAGCAGAAATAAGTGGCAGCACCAACTGTAGTCAATTGATTGTAATGAAACTTCAGGTTTCATTTTTTTATAATATAAATTAAAAAATTTATAATATTATTTGTTAAAAATATATTATCAAATTTTAGTTATAAAAATCAATAAATTTGATTTATGCACATTATCAACTTACAATATAAATATTTTAATTGATAATATAAAAAATAAAATCTACAGTTTTATTGTAGTGACTACAATCCCAAGACAGCGCTTATATAATTTGCACAAAGTACAAGTTGAATGATGAGAACTGTAACAAGTAATATTGCATAGAGTATTTAATATGGCACAAATGGACTACTCTTCGGTTTTACTCCAATTGTGAATAGCCCCTTCTAGTTAAAAAGACCGAGGACAGTTTTACCCACAAAATCCTACTATTTCTTCAGTGTAAGATACTACAATAGAGAGGGGGAAGAACCCTAGCAAAAGAATGGCGACCCTCCAAAGCTCTAACATTGTCGTTAAATATATACAACAAATTAATGCATGCATCGAATTTCATTTTAGGGGGAAAAAAAAAGTGTGTGTCATCTTGAACGGTAAATTATACTAAAATAATTAATAAAAATTTCATTTATATTTTAATATCCATTAGGATTCGTGAACTGTAAATAATGATTATGTGAAATGTATATCATACGTATGTGAACTGTATTTTTATACAAATAAACTGTGAAAACCGAAATGGATACCAAATTGTAAGAAAAGCTTTCTTTGGGTATCAAAAAATAATTGCCCACTTCATTTTATCACATTAATCTAGCCTAGTATATGGTCATTTCAATATTCAATATATTGCTACAAAATATCCACAACATTGAACGATTTTCTTGGTTCGACATTTTCATAAGAGCGATTTCATCTGAAAATGCTACTATTTTTTGAAATGAAATCATTCACTCAAAGTCTGCATTTCAACATATAGTTTATTGAAAACGACCAACGTTAAAAAACAAAGAGAGAGATAGGTCGGAGAGCTCCCGAATATAGATTTTGTGATCATAATTAAAAGAAAGTGTGATAAAGACCTTGCCCTATGTTTAGTCATGTGAAGGATCAAGGATGTATCTTTATCTTTGAGCAAGAAAAGTGGAGCTATCAACTTCTATGTCAATGATGTGTTGCATGGTGAAATTTGGATAATCGGTTTGGTCTTTTTTTATCGAGACGAGTTTGGATATTTGGGATATGATACATAGAGTCTGCAACAGATGATCGAGCTCACAAGCAATCAGTGATAAGTCTGTTAGTTCAACAACAATATACATAAGTTGAAGAAAAGTCAAACTTCTATGCTATGAATACGATCAAAGTAAAATTGACAGTCGTAATGATGTAAGAGAACGACTATCAAAGAAGTGATCTTCTTGGCTGCTACATATTCGGGAACCATTTAAGAATTTGCAATTTGTTCGAGTGCAATGCTAAATACTTACACTGCACTTAGCCACTTGGGCATATAAAATGATTATAATGATATACGCATCCACTGTGTTTATTCATTGACCTAATCTAATGCCAGGTTAAAAACCACCGCAAACACTGATCATATTTGATGAAAGTATATATATATATAGGAAAATTATTGATATTGTAGTAACAACTTTTTTCTTCGAACTATATTTTATTCTATTATGAACTGAATCTTCAAAGACGAAAGTTGATGTATTTCATAATAGAATAAGATACAGTTTAGCAGCACCACCAACGACGCTTCCTATATATATAGGGGAAAAATGGATTAAAGTATCTTTAGTTAAGATAGCTAAATACAGTCACAAAAACTCGATAATCGACATCGTTTATCATCAACTATGCCCATGTGATAGTAATGTGTTATCCCTCCGTTTGTATAGAAATTAATGAACAAAACTTAAGAAAAAATTATGTATTAAATAGATGCTTAGACTGTAATAGTTAGTTAGATAGTTGCAAACTATGGCCAAAGGTTGTGTAGCAGAGGCATGTAGATGAGGGATATGCAGACTACAGGGGGCTATAAAATTACATGCCAAAGATTAGATGCATACGGCAGCAAAAGTGTCTCAGAGTTCTCATGATCAAGGACCATTCCGTTGTCCAAGGTCAGTTCCAGCAGTAAAGTGAAGTGAGCCATATCGCAGTGCAAGTATGCAAGCTGAATTGCAGAAGACTAAGTGCAGTGCTGAGTGCATATGAGGCTACACTAGCAGACTGAGCAGATGAGGTCAAGAACATGTTGAGTGGGAGCTGAGTTGCAGCAGATTGGCTATATTACTTGGTGCAAGTAAAGTTACAGAAAGACTATATATGAAGACTATGCAGCAGAGCTTATGTGATATTAGGTGCAGCAGAGGCTGACGGCAGAAGGCTGCAGCAGAGACTACATCAGAGGCTGTACAGTAGAGGTGTGCAGTAAACCTGGTGCATGAGTCTGGGTGCAGTATGAGTTGTGCTGGAATGAAAAGGAACAAGGTAGGGACAAAAAACGAGAAGGTGAGGCAATGGTGATGTGTACAGGATCTGAAAAGGTGAAGCCAGGTCAGTCTAATGTAGTATAGGACAAAGCTATCACTATCAGATCGTACAGTCACGGGTTCTGATTCCCTGAGCCTATAAAAGAGAAGACACAGTGCACAGGAGCAAGGTGACGATGAGTCTGAGAAAACTTTGAATACCATTTGAGAGCTTTCAAAAAAAGAAAAGCCTTGGAGACTCGTTGTGCACTATCAAAATTGAAGATTCAGGATTTCTAAAGAAGATTCATTAGTCTGCAAGTGAAGAACAGCAACTGCAGCAGAACACTGCAAGATCTAGGTTCTTCTTCCTTTAACAAGAAAAGTCTTGTTGTAAAGGGGTTTTCTTATAAGCCACAAACAAGAAGATAATGAACCTCTTCTTGGCTTGACTACACTGATAACCAAGGGAAGACTGGATTAAAGTCCTGTTACTTGTTGGTTACAGGTATTTGAATCAGTATAAATCCTGTGTCATTTATATTTCTGCACTATTCTTCATTTCTAAACTATTAGCTAGATCTCAAAAGGTCCAAAGAGACAAGCTTCTCAAAGTTAAAGTCTCAACTGCAGAACTTTCGCTAACTGCAGCAGACTCAGGTAGTGCAGTGTAGACAATAGCTTTTTGAGATAACCTATTCACCCCCCTCTAGGTTATTTCTGGGGCTTTCACCATGGATATTATCACCCACTCGTTTACATTGTGTTTGTAAAATTTGGGAGCCATCGATGACTCATGCCTTCGGGAATGATATAACTTATTTATAGATTATTTTTTATTGTTCATTCTAATGGTTTCTATTTTTAAGGATCGGAGTGTAAGGATGATTCCAATTTTTCTCATCATGTTTCATAGGAGCAAATGAACACATTTTAAGGATCCGATTATTGAGAAACGATGTCTATCATCGTATTTCATGAGTGTCTTTAGCTATCTTGGCTAAAGACACTTTAGCCCCTTAAAGTCCATATATATATGTGTGTGTGTATGTATGTATATATATGTGTATATATATAATGCTTTAAGGTAGCAAAGGTGCTGTTTTAAACCATCAAAACATCATTTTGAGTTGTGTTTTCGTATTTTTACTTCTTTTTTTTCTTTATAATCCAACAAATAAGATGGCTAAAGAAAAATATTGAAACAGATGAAAATTATCACATTTATTACAACCCATGACACAATAACAAAATTTTATCAAACAAAGAGAAAACCATATAATCCCTTATGATTCGAAATTTCTTGCATGCCATTGTTCATTTTCTTTTTGTTAGGTCTATTTTACTAAATATCGTAAATACAACCCATTCAAAAACACAACTCAAAATGATGTTTTGATGGTTTGATGCAGCCACTTACCTGCCTTTTGTAGCACAAAAGCATTTACATTCATCCAGTCAACTCACATCAAGCCGTCCATTCGAAAATTGGACAGCCTGATCTTTGACAAAACTTGACGGATGGACGGCCGTTTAAAGTTGAAACGGACGAAGAAAAAAAGTGAAATTACACAAATCTCCTTGAAAAAGAACTAGGTTGTCCGTTTGTAATTGAAGCGACGTCCATTTAAAACCTAAATGGAGAAACCATTATGAAAAATCAAGGTGATGCCACGTGTATGTCCGTTGAAAAAGAAAACGGACAGAAAAACTTGGAACAATGATAACTTGCCACGTATATATACGTTGAAAACAAAATGGATAGAGTTAAAACTGTGAATAATGATGCCACGTGTATGTCCATTGAAATAGAAAAGGGACAAAAAATACTTGGAACAATGATAACTTGCCACGTGTATGTACGTTGAAAAAGAAAATAGACAAAGGTAAAACTCATTTTTTTTCCTCCGTTTGTATTTTACTCGGAAAAATAATCATCCTAATCGTTGTTGAAAGGGATAATGAATTGTGAACATCGAAATGCAAATACAACCAATCATCCCTTCCAACAACGATTAAGATTTATAGGATGAGTGAAAAACTGAATATCGATTTGAATGGAAATAAAAAGTAGCCAAACAAACACCACGAGGTTTAGATGCAAATTTCGTGCATGGATACATGTCTTGTCGTGCGTTGTTTCATGAAAATAAACAATCAGTTCTTCAAAAACAGCAGCACGAAAAGGCATGTAGGCTGTGCACATACCTTTGGTTATAGGACTCCATAGCTCCGCGTAACAAACTTTAAATAAACCTCCAAGTATGCTCCAACGGCAAATTTGTATTCTTATCAAAATCAAATCGAATGGACACGAAACACAGATTTGTTTATGGATCTTATCTAGAGATCTATTTGATTGGAGTTATGTACTTAAAAGAGAAATCCCTGTTTAGCTTTTGATAAGACCTGTATTATACTCTGTCTATTTTTTTGGACGAATAATGATGATAAGAAGGAAATTAATGTGACAAAACAGATTCACTGAATACATTGGGAAAACAAATGGTTAGTTCGTTTATTTTTTAAACGGAGGTTTTAGTTCTTCTTAAAGATTGCCACTTGTCACGTCCATCTAAAAAGAAAACGGATGATTTAATAATCTAATCGTGGTTGAAAGAGATGAAGACCTATGAACATTAAAAAGTACTGACGTTTAATGTCCTTTATCCCTTCCAACCTCGATTAAAATTCACCCAGTGAAGAATGATGAACATACCATAATTATTGTTCATAAAAATTACCATATTCATCCAAACATAACTTAGTCGTGGTGGAACAAGATCACGACTTGTAAACATAGAAATGGTGAAACGTTTACAACCTGTCATCCCTTCCAACCACGATTAAGATTCACCCAAAGTAAGAAGGATGAGAGAAAAACACCAAGATGTACCAAGAACCCTGGGGTATGGATTAGATTTATAGTAACTCAGAATGTCCGTTTTAACATAAACAGATAAGTACACATTAATTGTTCAACCAACAAATGAGGAGAAAACACGTGTCATTATCCATGACACAACTTGTCCGTTTAAAAAAGAAACGGACAAAGCATTGATTTTCCACCGTTTAGGTGGGCTTATAGCACAAACTCTATTGCCTAGTCCATTTGCTATAAAAGCGGACTACACATCTTTCAAAAAGCTGATTTTTATTGAACTCATACCATGCAGAAAAAAGACACATGGCAAAAGCAGTTACTTTTAGGCTGTCCATTTTTATTTTAAACGAAAGAAGAGGAATGTCAACTTTATTGATAACTAACTATTGATGGACACATGTACGCTATCTTTACCATTTCAATTCAGCTGTAATGAAATACACTCCAATTCACAATAGTATCACTTACATTTTTCTAAAATCCAATTCATCGTCATCTCAAATATTTCAAAAAAAATCCACTCAAAACATGCATCTAATTATTTTGGTAATATTTTCAAGACACTGGAGACGAATCCAACGAAAAAGACAAGTGAATCTAGCTCTGGATCTGATTGTCCCGAACCTTTTGAAGGTAAAATATTCGGGTGATTGGACGAGACGGGGAAATGTTACAAATCGTACGCGAAGAAAAGTGGGTTTCAAGTGCAGATCAAAACAAGCCGAAAACACATGCAATTGGTAGACAATTACTCTCGCTTGTACACTTGTCGAATGCGGGGCAAATCGAGCGATGAAGAAGAAGATGAAGTGAGACAAAGAGTGAGAAGAAGAGATAAGATGATCCGTACGGGATGCAAAGCTCGAATGTTCGTCGTCCACCGTCCGGACGATAATACTTGGGTGGTTACAAAATACGAACGAGCACATAATCATCTGTTACTAACGTCAAGTAAGGTCGCATTCATAAGCACAAGAGATAATATTTCTTTAGTGGCACACAACATGATTTCTCCCTTCAAGTAGAATGATGAACGTGCTCTCCGCGCAAACCGGAGGTCTCGAGAATGTGGGGTTCACAAAAAGAGATGTGTGCAATAAAATTCAGAATATGACACACGAGAAGGTGGATAAGACCGTAACCGATACGCAAGCTGTGGTGAAGTACCTCAAAAGCTTGAGAAATGAAAGCCTAGGAAACTTCTTTTATCATTTTAAGTCGGATGCAGAAAACAAGATAGACACCATAGTATGGATTGACTCTCGATCAAGGATGGCCTACGACAGATTCGATGAAGTGATTTCATTTGACACTGCATACCGAACCAATAACTACAAAATGCCTTTAGCTTCTTTCACAGGGGTAAATCACCATTATCACTCAATTTTGTTCAGATTTGCTTTGTTAAGGGATGAGCAGAGGAAATTTTTGAGTGGGTGTTATAGACTTGATTAGAAGGGATGAATAGCAAAGCGCAAATGACGATCATAACAGATTAGTACAGAGCTATAGGCAATGCTATTAGTCGAGTTCTTCCGGACAAGCATCATGTTTTGTGTTTGGAGCGTTGGCATCACGTTTATGCAATATATCCAGATACCTTTAAACGTGATTTCAACATTTGTGTTTGGAAGTCCTTGACAATCGAGGAGTTTGAGGAACGGTGGAGGCAGTTGCTTGACGACAATGGTTTGACTGATCATGATTGGCTTCCATCACTGTATAAAGTGAAGGAGAAGTGGATTTTGGCATACTCGAAGTGGTATTTCACAGCGGGAATGACCACAACATTTAGGAGTTAGGGGATGAATCATTTTTTCTTTATCAGTATGTAAACAGCTCCCCCACGATGAAGGAGTTCGTGATTAAATCGCAGGAGGCATTGGAGAAGCAATTCTTGCGGGAAACAAGAGCCAATTATGAAACCATGGTGAAGAACCATATCCTAATACATAATTCTCCGATAGAGATTCAAGGAGCTAGTCTCTATATGAAACAAATGTTTAGAAGAGTCCAGAAGGAGTTGATCAAAACAAACCAGTATATGATGCAGAAGGTTGGGGAGAATATGGGTCCCCGTTGCAAAATCTACTCTTTGACCAACGCATTGGATCCAAGAAGGGTGACAAGAACGTACACTGTAACTAATTTTGTGGATGACGGATGGATCAAATGCAGTTGTCAGATGTTTGAGCACTACGGCATGATATACAGGCATATATTGCAGTTCCTCGATAAAAAGGATCACACGGTTATCTCGATGAGCTTGATACTTTCTCGTTGGACTAGAGATGCGAATAGAGATGTTTGCGGGATCACATACAATGCTCCGAAAGATGTGAATTTTGAGCAATCACCGACAATGCGTTACAATCATCTTTGCAGTGTCTTCCAAGGATTAGAGACACAAGCTTCGTATTCAAAAGAAGGTTACCAATATGCCTTAAAGATGGCCAAACGTGAAAAATAATCCATTGGTAAGTTTGTTCCCAAAGGTTATGATGTTAACATGGTTGATGCCGATGATGAAAAACAAGTAGGAGACGAAGATGAAGAGATGGTTTCATTAAAAGATCTGCTTGTGTCTCAAATGAAAGGTGGCAAGAAAGACACACACATGAAGAATCCGATCGACGAGACATCTGGTCGTAAAAAACTTGGCAAATGTGTACTTTGTAAGACCTATATCGATCATGATAGAAGAAATCACTACAAGGTCTTAGCTTTAGAAGAGCCTGCTGAACTAGATGAAGATGAATAGATTGTAATGTTTTTAACCTATTTGTAGTGTTTTTAGGACTATTTGTAATGTTTTCATCCTATTTGTGATGTTTGTAATGTTTTAAAGACCTATTTGTAATGTTCGTAATGTTTTTTTTTTTCTTTTAGTTTTGAAAATTAGAAACAATCCAAACATTTTCATCGTCCTCTTAAAATAAAAATGGATGATAAAAGTTTTATTTTCTTGGCTCAAAAAACTCAAACCCTAAAAACGGATGAAAGTACGGCTCTCTTAGAAGCGGATGAAAAAAACTTTTACTTTCTTGTTAAAAAAAATGAGGTTGACAGGAATCGAACTCGTGCCAAGGTAATGAAAGTTGCAATAGCTAACGAGCAAGTCTATTTGAACACCATTGAAGAATAAACTCAAAAACCAAAAAAAAAAAAAAGAAAAAAGGATATGCTTGTCCATTTCAATTAGAGACGGGCAATTTAACTTTTGACATACGGGGCTCAAAAAACTATACTATCCGTTTATATTAGAAATGGACAGTATAGGAAAAAACCTCGTCCGTTTTATTGGACTTAGACTTCCTTATATCATCCATTTTTATTTTCAACGGATTGTGTAATTCTGCATGTTTGAACAGGAGTCGATTCACTTTCACCATTCACCTCACAACATTCACTCTCTCTGTTGAAATCGAATTCACGATTCACCATAACCAAATCGAACCATATAGATAATGCTGACAGAAGGAAATGCTAGACGTTGTGACGTTCGGCCTTTTTTATGGAATTGTTGAGTTGAAGCTTTGTTCCACAATGTAGTTTTGAAGTTGATTCTCACCATATTTTCTAGGGTGACTTGCGTACGACATTTTCTAGCCAACGCTAACTATGGAGTTCAATTCGGGACCATCCAATTCTTCAATTCTTTGGGTCCACATACATGTTTCGAACGATGTTTGAAACCGACAAGAGCGGGATAAGATCGAGACAATACAATACACATCAATCGTCGACAAAGAAATCAGTGGAGCTAGCTCCAGGCATTGGCCCGTGGGCTCCCCATTCTGGATCTTGAACGACCAACAACGTCATTGGGTTTGTGCCGTCGATTTCGATATTTTTACAATCCTTGGTGTTTTCACAAATATAGATGATTGTTTAATTTCAGCGTTGGTTGAGCATTGGAGACCAACGACAAAGTCGTTTAATTTCACGGTTAGGGAAGCAATCGTAACCTTAGAGAAAGTAGGTTTTATACTTGGTTTGCAGGTCATGGGTAAACCGGTTACGATACCATCGTTCTAGGCAAACGGCATTATGTACGGACGATTTTATGGAAATATTTCAATCCCAAAGGTTTCAAGGGTGGGTTGATTAAGTTTTCTTGGTTATTCAACACATTCGAGCATTGTGGACTGCCCGACGATGCATCGGAGGAGGTTGTTTGGTTGTTTACTAGGGCTTTTTCTCTTGTTCATCATTGGTGCGGTCTTATTCTCAACAACAAGAAAGAATGTTGTTCATCCTCATTATCTCAAGTTTTTTGAGGACCCGACCACGATTCATGAGTATGCTTAGGGTGCTGCGGTGTTGTTGCACACCTATAGGGGTTTGTTTAGGTCGTCGTAGGCTGAGACGAAGAACATTGCTCTTTGTTACAAGTTGTTGCAGGTAAATTTGGTCTATGGTCTATTATTGTTTAATTTATTCCCTAAGCGAATACTGTCAGTTGTTTATTTTTTCTATAAGTTTGAATTAATGAGTTCATCAATATTTGCAGTATTGGTGTTGTGAGCGATCCTTTATTGATCGTCCGGAGACCCTCCTTGAGTCGAGGAGGGTATTCCGGAGAGGCATGGCTCAGAGAATGTTGATAAGGCCAGGAGAAAGAGGAGATCCTCATCACAATGTCGTCTTGTATAATGGGGAGTTCGACCGGATGGCATCGAATGAGTTTCGATGGCGTCCCTACAAACGATTCGACTGTAAGCTCGAGCAGGACATCCGACTCTACAAGTATGTGTGTGCGGGATGGCGCACACCCCCCTCATTCATCTCGATGAGGTGGAGATCCCAACTTATTCGAGTATGTGTGTGCGGAGAACCCAAATCAAAGCCAGCTCACGGCCGAGATCCATATGATTGAGGCTCCCTTGCATGGACATGATTGGGGACATGGAGCTGAGCTGGTCCACACGGAGCAAGTTTCCATGGAGCATTATACAATCGAGCTGGAAACGATCGAGTAGGCTCTCATCGAGCCATCACGTTCGAGGCGAGGTCCCAAGAGATACGCAAAGAAACCTTTGTGTGAACGGAAGATAAGCATAACTTTTGATAAATGGGCTGAAGGGACAGACCACTTGTATGATTATGTCATCAAGGAGGGGCAAAATGGATTGTACGACCTCACTTACGAGGTTTTCCATTCCCTCCAACCCGAGACATGGTTGTTCAATAAGGTGATCGAGGCCTATGCATTTCTCTTGATCGCAAGGCCGTGAACGAGGGATCCTTTTGCATGTGTCCTTCCCGTGTATTTTTATTCCTCCAACAAAAAAGAGTTCGAAACTTGGTTGAGGAAGAGAAACAAGAAGAAGCTTCTAGAGGTTGGTGAGACGGGGCCTTGGCTCTTGTTCAATTATAATGGGCAAGGGTCGCTCACGAAGAAGAAGGTCATTTTCATGCCTATACATGTATCGGAACAACTAAGTTCACTTTTGAACAATCAGATCGATTTCTATTACTCAGATCACTTTTGAACAACTAAAATCGAAACCGGACCAATTATTAATCGATTTAAAATCTAGCTACAACCTAAACCGTTTTGTAGTCGGTTTCAATTATTCGTTTTTTACTCTATTTCAATTAAACGATTTTTAATCGATTTTCGGTTAAATGGTTTATGTATTTTTATCAAACGGTTTGTAATCAGCTCTTAAACAATTCTAATCGGTTTTAATCCGTGTAATCGGTTAAAAAACATATTGGTTAGGTTCACCGGTTCATTGGTTCAATTAACAGATTTATCTGTTCGATCAAACGCTTTAATATTGGTTTAGTTATATGGTTTAGCGGTTTGATTACTCTATTCCGTAACACAATTCAAAACCAATTACAACTCAAAACTGTCGACTAATCGATTTTGAACAGAACCGAACTGATTAACTAATTGGTTTTACTTCCAAAACCAAAATCCCGTCAATTACTAAATGTAATCAGTTGGTTTCAGTTATGGTTTGATAATCAGTTTCAGTTTTGTTTTAACACCTCTAGTCTTCCAAAATACATATAATGTTTTCTTATTTGATACGCTTCACTAGCGCTCTCTCTCTCTCTCTCGATATATATATATATTATTGCTGTATTAAAATCAAAAAATTCAAAAATTCAACTCACGCATAAATTTGTGATCCGGGTTATATGGTTGAATATATTATGGGAAAGGGGCGTATATAATTACCTCATCCAGATCGCGTAACGACTCGACTAAGAAGTCGTGTCAAAGAGTCATTGATTCAATCAATCTAGTCGACGGTTCGACCTTTTAAACATTATTTTATTTATTTGAATAGTAATTATTTATTTTGATCAAAATATATTTTTATAAGTTTTATGTAAGTAGAATTTTTATCGATATAAGCTACATTTATATTTTTTAAAAAAAAATTTAATAATTTTCTAAACGTTTTCTAAGGTTCCATCAATTAAAACGGCCAAACTTTTACCCAAGTTTGATCGATTTTGGTCAGGTTAGACCGGGTCAATTATGGATCCGATTTTTAAATAAAAACCGATCCGATTAATTATAAGACACTAGGTCACGATTCAATCGGTGGAATCGATCAGGTCGGTTCAAATTTAATATCTGCTTTTGACAGCTCTTAGGCAAGTGAGAGCGTGTGCAAGTCCGGACCTATATAGTATAGTGACGGTGCGTGAGAGCTAAAAGGGAGGTGCGTTCGAAAGATGAGAACATTCACCATGTGATAAGTGAAGGCAAAGATAGATGTATAAATGATATCAATCTCTGTTTTTTAGTCTAATCTAAGTAGGCGTACGGTCATTCCAGAGATCTTTCTCATTAATGCAATCTTCATTATCGGTGGAAGGAGTATTTTTTATTTTTTTTATGGAACGTGAGGAACAGTTGTTTAAAAACAATAACGTTGCACTTTTATTTTCAAAAAAATTAAAAAATAAACATACATAAAATAATGTTGCAGTTTTATTGTGACGACTAATAAATAATATGACAAACTTTATACCTTTTGTTGGACCAGTCTAAGACGAGACAACATATACTCCCCATCGCTCTACAAATGAACTCGATATAGTTGTGGATCGGGATCGGTTGCTGTTGGTAAGGTGTTGTTGGTGTGCTATGGAGCATCTGGACCGTTGGATCGAAAATCCAATGGTTCAGGTTTATTTAGTGAGTTAAGGGTTATTTTTATTTTTTTAATTGAGTTTCTTATGGATATTTTTTTTTTTGAGGTTATTTTTATTAAGTTTTTTTTAGATTTTTTTTTTTTTAGGGTTGATATCTTCTTAATAGGGTTTTACATTTTGTTCTGATTTTTTAAATACAAAAAAGGAAAAATAAGAAAAAACAAGTGAACAACACTTGTGTGCTGTTGGGATCCCACAGCCGAGGATCAGCCTCCTATATTGGTCAAGACAAAGTTTGACATGTGTTATATTACGATTAAACATTGTTTTTTCAAAACTTTACTGAGAAGTATAATGATTATTTAGAGTATGTATTTTAACCATTTGTGTACTCTACGATGATCACACATCATTTGATAAAAGGGATTTTTATATATAACAACCTCAAATCTTAAAATTTACAAAAAATAAAAACCATCTTAAATCTTCATATTTATAAAAACACTACCCAAATCATATGAAATTTACATAATACCTGTTGTTGTTAGTGAATTCAAAGGCTTTAACAAGTTTTGACATTTTTTCTTTGTTTTCTTGTTTAATATTTTCATCTTTACACCCAAAGAACGATCATTATGATTTAAGTGATCGAATCAGAGAAATTTAATAATATAACTAAGATTTGATAAAAAAAAAAATTGACAAAAATGAAAAAAATAATATCAAAATAATAGGTTTTCATACAAAGGGATAATAAAACTATGTTGATGAAAAGCTTAGACAAGAGAAAAATAAAATAAAATCGTTCAAGATAACTATTTCACTAGCCATAACGATTATTTTTAAAATACCATATGATTTGAGTAGTGATTTTGAAAATTTCATATGATTTGGATAGTGTTTTTGTAAATATGAAGATTTGAGGTGTTTTTTTGAAAATATCAAAATTTTGAGCTGATTATATGTAAAATCCCTTGATAATAAATAGATGTATATTGAGTAGTCCAAGAAATACAAATATGTTGGAGTATGAATTATGATACATGGAACGAAATGAGTATTAAATAGTATCAAATGTCCTTTGTAAAAAATAATACTGTTTTTGTCCCAAATAAATTATAACACATTATTAAAAATGGACGTCTCATATAAATTACTCCCTCTGTTTCAATATAATTACAAAATTTACTTTATGTACGTAAATTTAGATTTATTTTTTTTCTCTTTCAATGCTAATTCTCAACCACATAATCTTTATTTCTCCACCTTTTTCAAATCCTAACCACGCAATACGCTTCAAATATGAAAACGCTTCAAATAATCAGGGACGAACCGTTTTTGCAAAACGATGTCACACCATCTCCTACATCATAATTTTTTTGCGGGTGTAAAAGTTCATGCTACCCTTCCTTTATATTAAATCGTCTCCTCCATCATAATTTTTTTTCTTTCAATCCATTCACAATTCTCCTTTATTTTTACTCGCCCACACACAAGAGTATTTCTTTACTAACGTTTTCACTTTTTACTAACGTCAATGCAAAGTTTGACTTGAATCGTACGATGATCAAATATAATTTTTTTTTTATAAATTTATCGTGAATCATCAATAATTATTTAAGTTAAATATTTTAATCAATACATATTATAGAACGATTAAACGTGATTTGATATAAATCAAAACTCTCATTCATTTATATAATATATATAACATTATATTCCTTCCGCCTCACGAAAAATACAAATACTTCCTCCGTCCCATCCAAATTGCAACAATTTTCTTTTTTAACCGTCCTATTCAAATTGCAACATTTCTTATTTATCAATTTTTTTCATACAAAAAATCAAGCTACCCTAGTTTATATTACGTCAACCCACCCACCATCATTTCTCTTTCTTCTTTTCCTCACTCCTTTATCTCACACACTCATAAGGATAAAATTATCATTCCTTATTAATTCAACACATACATAAATTATCGTATCGGGTCAAATCGTTGCAATTTGAATGGGATGGAGCGAGTATGTATTTAATATTATTTATATACTCCTGAATACAAATCTCATTTTCATATCAAATCACGTTTTATCGTCCCGTAGTATTTATTGGGTTAAAATCTATAACTTACACAATCATTGTATTTCACAATAAATTTATGAAAAATTACGTTTGAACGTTATCACACGCGTGTTAAATTTTACATTAATACGCGTGCCAAATCAATCTATTGTACTCCTTCATTATACAAAAGATGCAACATATATGTATTTTATATTATTTTATATGCATGAATATAAGTCTCAGTTTTATATCAAATCACGTTTTATCGTCCCCCAATATATTTTAAATTAAAATACATAACTTATATAATATCTCATGATAAATTTATAAAAAATTATGTTTGATTGTCACTACACGTACGTCAAATTTTATATCGACGTGATATCAAATCAATCCATTATATATTTTATGAGACAAAGAAACCGATTTTTTTATTTTTTATTTTTTGGATGGGGAGTAAAAATTACAGAAGATCGGTGGTGTAATTCACGAGAGTACAATCTTTCCAATAAAAAAACAAAAAAGAAGGTCGTAATTCCGTTTAGTGGTTTCCCCTGTCCCTCGCCTACTTTCTCTACCTCTTCCTCTCCACCACCATTAAAAATCTCCATTTCTCTGTTCACTTCCCAACCCGATAGAGGACTGTGAGTGTCAACCCATCATCACGACCGCCACCGCCACCGCCACCACCACCACAACCTCTCCTTCACCTCCTTCGTCGCCACAGATCATTCTATATAATCAACAGCACCCAAATCCACACAGTTCCTACTATGCCCTTTTGCCCCCAACTCTACTCTCATGGGTTCAGACTGTGACTCCTATCGCGTCCTCGTTTCCCGCTGCAACGACCTGGTAGCAAGCCAAGCCAAGCTGAAAGCAGAATTCGAAGAACTAATCGACGAAACCCAACAAAACCACCCAGATGGGAATTCAGGGACAGAGACGAGGATTGAGACGACGTCGTTTGAGGGAGAGGGAGAAGGGTGGGGGTGTGTGAAGGGGAGGTTTGAGTGTGGGAAATCGAGAAACGGTTACGTGCTTGAGGCGATTGGGCACGCCATTCATGTCACCAAGGCTTCCTCTGGGGAGATTGTGTACTGGTGGGTGCGATGGATTGTGGGGTTTTGAGGGGTTTTCTGATTGATTGGGCATCAGGAAACAGTCTCTGGGAATAGATTGTTGGGTTTGTTGTGGTGCTTTTCGATTGCTTCTTGAGTTCTTGGGGCGTGGGAGTTGGGGGTTGAGATGGGTTTTTGGTTTGGTTTGATGGGTTTTTTTTCCGGGATTTTCGGTTTTAATTATTCGAAGATTGTGAGGGATTTGGTGTAGAATGAGCGTGCAGGGTTTGAGAGTTGATTATATTAGATGATGTTTGATTGATTTGGTGGGTGAGATGAAGAGATTGAATTTTGACTTCATGGTGAGTGGAATGAGCTCAAGGGATGTGAAGTAAGTTTAGGAAATGGTGTTGTGATTGAACTGCTAGTTTAGGGTTTTAGAACCTGTTGGTAGTTTTGAGGGTTTGGGACCAAGACAGTATGGTCGCTTGTTAGCTCGAGGTATGTTCTTGTGGGTTAGTATTGT
This sequence comes from Drosera spatulata, assembly GCA_035668315.1. Taxonomy (NCBI): domain Eukaryota; kingdom Viridiplantae; phylum Streptophyta; class Magnoliopsida; order Caryophyllales; family Droseraceae; genus Drosera; species Drosera spatulata. The sequence goes on along the minus strand of JAOVYX010015636.1, from coordinate 9,728 downwards.
AGCGTGATGGTTTTAGTTGCTGATTGATTAGTTTCTGAGGATTGATTGTTGGACTTGAACAATATTATTAGTACTGAAGGAACTGTATTGGGGTTTGTGGGGGGATCAATGGTGGTCATCTTGGGGATGGTATGATGAATATAAGTTTGCGTCCAAGATAGTAGCTTCTGGTTGTGATGTTGAATATGAAAAAATGATTTTAATCTTATATCCAATGTTCAAGGGTTTTAGAGAAGATCGTGATTGTTTAAGGGTTCCTCGCTTAATTCATCTTTTCTACCAAGAAGCTCAATATAGCTCCTAGCAAGTGAACCATGAAACTTCTGAAGCTCAGTTACAGTTTTTAGTTCATTGATTCTTGCGCAAGGCCTTCTTTGTATCTTTTCGCAGATTCAAGAAGCTAAAGTCGTTCTTGGTATACAATTGTGAATGGTTTTGGTCCTTCTAGAGGCAAGTGAGGGGAATGCCCTGATGGTAATTAGGATTAATCTCCTGGGAGATAGTTGAGATAGAAGAACCTGTCACTGACCAAACTGAATTGAAACTAGCAGGTTTAGAAGAGTTTGCTTGTCTGGCAAGTGAGCAAGGAAATGAGTTGAGAACTTCAGATAAATCTATAGATAGGAGGATGGGCTAGGATCTTCGTTCCTTAAATTTATGGAAGAGGCTCCTGAATTGCTTTTTTAACTGTGGTTTGCAGATGGTCGCTCAAAGGAATACTAGGGGTCTGATAATGATAAACTCGTATGCTGTGCTCTTATATTCTGACTCAAAACCTTTTACGACAATTTTTCCAGCCTTGAAAGTTGTCATCCATGCAGTTCATTTAGGTGATTCAGTCAGAAATCAAAGTTTATTTTCTTCATTCGGCATCTCTTTGCATGTTCTGTTCTCTTGGGTACATATCTTTTGTGTCTATGGTTATGTTCCTAGATCTGTTCCTTTGAACTTTATTATTAAATTATCTGCATTGCATATTATGACCTGTGTTACCTGAAATTTTGCAGGAATCATGCAGCGGAGTTGCTTTATGGATGGAAGGATTATGAAGTAATTGGGCAAACGATCTTAGACTTTCTAGTAGATGAAGCTTTCACTCCTTCCATTAACAAGATCATGGAGAAGTTGAAGGCTGGTCAGTCGTGGTCTGGTCAGTTTCCCTTCAGGAAGAGGTCAGGTGAGAAATTTATGGCGATTGTTACGAACAGCCCGATGTACGAGGATGGTGTCCTTGTTGGTGTGATCACTGTTTCGAGTGATGCTGCTTTTTTCAATAGTCTAAACGTGGAGCAAATAACATATGACAAGCATACTAAAGACGAGGATAGAGGCTCGACAATGAAAGGAGTTCAATGGCGCCCACCTCCACGAGTCGCATCACTGCTGCATATCGCTTCATCTGTTCCCATGGTGCTTATGCATTGAGCTTAACTTTCCTATTTCTGTTGTCATCCCTTGTACTCTTTCTGGATCGGTTTCTGAAAGAATAATGGTGGAAATGACCAGGATGCAGAAGTGCCCTCGCAAAGGCATGAGGAAGATACATCAGACAACGCATTCTCCCGTCATGGAGGCATAGGGGGACATATTTCTAATTGTGAAGATGATAGTATGAAGAAACCTAAAGCAGTTGTAAGCTTCTGTTACCTTCTGCTCTCTTTGATCACTTAATGTGCCCATCTAGATTTTCAGGATTCAAACACCTTTCCAAACAAAACTTTTAAGAATGCATGTTCCTCTCGAATTATAGATGAAATCCATATACTGGCATCTCAGATCAATACATGGATTGTTTTTAAAAGCTAGTTTTTATGCTATAAAATACTCCATCAGTCCCAATGAATTTCTGACGTTTGTTAGAATACATACCATTCAGCATGTACTATGTGTTGCTCCATTGTTCCTCTAAACAACGCTTTTTATGATTATCTCATCATTTAATTGTGGAAAATAAATAGAATGAAACCTAGGAATCTGATGTCATGTGTAGGAGCGTACTGTTAAAGTTGAATACTTCTCGTTCAGTGAACTGGTGTCTAAGTGTAAATGCAGCATTTTCAGTCAAATGAATATGTTGTATGAATTAGAAATATCAAATACGCATAAGATCATGCAAGCAAGACAATAGTGTCTCTGGTACCTCTGTTGATTGGTAGTTGGGGATTGATGCAGGCTGCCAAAGCCCTATCAAGGCTGAATACTAAGGAAACAGGCTGCAATCTGGAAAAGGGTGATCTGAGTTCACGTCCAAAAGGTTCGGTCAGCACTGTGGTCGGAAATGGAGGTGATGCATCATGTTGCACCATCTCATCCCAATCTACTCATAACAAGCATATGTACGATTGCCATTTAGATGTCAGAAGTCCTTCATTTGCGGCTCAGAGAGCTCGTCCAGCTGTCAGTAGATTTAGAATCCCCAATGGCATAAGAAAGGTCTCTTCCAGTCTCGAATTGTCCAGGGAGCCACACGAATATGTAGTTGATCAGAAGATAGGAAACATGTTGAGTGGCTTGGAAATCACTGACAAGGATGACCCTGATCCCAAAAATTTGGATATAGTAGACCCAAGAGAACCATCTAAGCAGCATTCGGCCGCAGGAAGGTCTCCATCGTCTGGCGACAGCTCGGGAAGTTACAATGGAAGTACCTCCTCGAGTAAAGGTGACGTGGAATCCAACGCCACCCTTGATTGCGAGATACACTGGGAGGACATACAGTTGGGTGAGGAAATAGGCCAAGGTATTGCTACTTGCTAGAATGTAGTGGTTTCATTTTCCATTGATCCTATAGTGCGGCATCTTTTTTTCTTTTTCTTTTTTGGCAAAATGTTATATGTTTCATTTTGAAATAGTTTCTTTTTTCTTTCTTCTCTTGTGTTCTTACAGGATCGTACTCCGTTGTGTATCGGGGACTTTGGAATGGATCGGTAAGTACTCAAGTCGGTATGTCTTGCAAAGATTAGTCATGTAGTAATCAGAATTTGCCGTTGACACTTTATCCATCGTCAACAGGATGTTGCTGTGAAAATCTTATTTGCAAACGATTACAATGACGGAACATTACTTGGTTACAATAAGGAGGTACAATTTATGAATATTTTCCCTCCTATTATTCTTATTTGAATAGGTATGCCTTACATGGTTATTCTCTAAATCTTGTAGATTCGCATCATGAGGACATTGAGACATCCAAATGTATTGCTTTTCATGGGAGCATGCTGCTCAAATGAACGGCTTGCAATCGTCACGGAGCATCTACCACGGCAAGTTGATTATTTCTTTGCATTTGGTTCTGGGTTGGGTAATTTTTCCTTCAATGTAAATATGTCAAAAAGCCTAGGTATGGTTCTACTACACCTATGACGCCAGGATTTGGACCCATGAATTAAGACTGGCATGAGAGAAAAGCATATTGGCTAGTGATTGTGATGCCCCTATCCTTGACTAGAGGGGACACCTAAGGTCTGGCTCTGCCCTTGGAGTCAAGCAGTTGGACCCATACCAGGCCTAGGTGTTGGTGAAGAAGATTATGTGATGCAGTGATGGTCTAATGACGAAACTTATAAAACTAGGTAGGAAAGTATGAGATGTAGCCGTGCATGCCTTTAAATCATTACAAATGATTAAAGCAGGGCGTTTTTAACTTATAGAATTGAGAACATTGATTCTGATAATGCTTTGAACTTGCAAGTTCTTATGTTTTTCTTGTTTACAATACCTAGAATTAACCCTATATCTATATATATATATAATAGTAGGTTATATCTGGATTGATTTGTCAAGAGGAGTTGCTCAGGTCTCAGTGATAAGTCACTCCCCTCCTAACCATGAGGTCAGGGGTTCGACGCATGAGGATTTTAGAAAACGGTTTCTTTATCCTAAAAATAGGGATAAGACTGTGTATATCACCCTGCCTTACGGGGATGCCCTCTTCACACATTGCACGTGACGGGATTATGTGGGTATATGTCATTTTCTTTCCTTTCTTATTTCTGGATTGGTTTATAAGATGATCTTTCGACTTAGCCTTCAAGGTCAGACGTCATGGCTAAACTTTAATTATATAACTTCAATAAATGAAATATTGAACATTATAGCTCATAGTAAGCAATTCCATTTTGGAAAAAGGAAAGAAATACAAATAAAAGATAGAAAAGCTTAAGATAAAGGACTAAAAGGGTTGTTGATAACTGAAGATTACGCGAGCTACCACCTAGGCGATTTTGCTCGGCCAGGAGCTTCGTTGGTGCTTTTGATAACACCGCTGTTGGATGCATGTATGACATAAAAATTTCTCAAAAATCATCTACCCATCGTGTGCAAGAAAGGATCATGAGAAGTTGAATGATGCAACGCTTCTTTTTCAGATGTCTCATATCCCTACTGCATGTGACCCATTGATTCACGATGATTGATATCATGGAACTTTTCTTTGATCAAGCTTTGTTTTCATGTCAATAGGGGAAGCTTATTCAAAATACTTCACAGAAGCAACCAGTCTCTGGATATTAGGCGTCGTATGAAAATGGCCCTTGATGTTGTATGTGTTATATCTCAGAACACTTACTTGGATACATCTTATCATGATTATCAGAAATGATTCTTTTGGTTTTGTGTCAGGCAAGAGGAATGAATTATCTTCATCATAGAAACCCACCTATCATACATAGGGACCTTAAATCCTCTAACCTCTTGGTTGACAAGAACTGGACCGTCAAGGTAGGTTATCTGAAATCTTAGTCATACTGTGTTGATGCATGCATTAAGTTTTGTTTGGTTATATGCATCATCACATGTATATTCGTGCTGTAAATCAGGTTGGTGACTTTGGTCTGTCAAAGTTGAAACACGGCATAGTACTGTCTGCCCAATCTGGGTTTGGAACGGTAAGATATTTTCTGGTCGAGGAATACAATATGCACCCTCTCGACATTCTTTTTTGGATTCTACTGCTTTGAATTTCCAAAATCAAATTCTGATCACAAGATGGAAACAGTCAAGTGCTTCATGTGAAAATGATGTTCTGTTAGAATTCGGATGGGGCGAACAAAAAAGCCTGTGGCTAATAGAGTGGCAGAGAATGCCCGTTTGTTGGTATGGAACCAGTGAGACTAACTGACAATAGTCGATGTGACGACCTCAGATGACCTGACTTATGTTTTTTTTCTCTGTCCCAACAATCTGCAGCCCCAATGGATGGCACCAGAGGTCCTTCGGAATGAACCTTCAAATGAAAAGTAATTTTCTTCAACTTGTAAATTTTACCATTGGAACTACATCCTCCTCTGACAGTCTCTTTTCCCCCCTTTAAACCTTGTATCTATGCCAGAAGTATGTTTTTCTTTCCTTTTTTTTTTCTTTTTTTCTTCTTTTTCTTTTCTTTTCTTTTCTTTTCTTTTTATTTTTTTTTCTTTTTTATTTTTTTTTTTTTTGAAAGGAATGCCAGAAGTATCATTTGTTGTGCATCTGCTGAACTTTATCTTGTTCTTACATCTTTGCAGATCGGACGTGTTCAGTTTTGGTGTTATTCTGTGGGAACTAGTGACAGAATCCATTCCGTGGAATGACTTAAATCCGCTACAGGTTAGTCTACGTCTAGGCACTACTAGCATCTGACTATGTAAAGCTCATAGTATCCTTTTCTTCGCATACCCAAAAACCATGAAACATACCAGATCAACGACTTGGCGCTAATTCATTTCCTCTTCTTTAAAGGTTGTTGGGGTCGTGGGATTCATGAATCGAAGATTAGACATCCCTGAAGGTCTTGATCCTCGTGTATCTGCTCTGATAAACGAATGCTGGGAGACGTAAGTTGTATCGTTTTTTTCCCCTCATGTTTACATCCTTTCTACCCAAGACCATGGAACTGTGATTCTGAATCTTGCACGCCAACCATTACTAATGTGCAGGAACCCAGAACTCCGTCCATCCTTTGAAGATGTGCTCCAAAGGATGACAGGAATCGTTCACAGCCTCGTAGCTGCTGGTTCTGCCCGAAAAAGATCACAAAGTGCTCAGGTCCCAGAGGACGACGATTGACTCCACTTTACGACATCAGAGCAACTGCATATCAAAGTACAGTTACGATGTTATTTCTTATATAGTGATTTCCAAGATGGTGCGAAGGCACTGCTGAATGTATAGGACCTGCCGCGACAACCCTGTGTCCCAATTTCCAACATCAAGGGATGAGGAGCTTTGCCGTAGCTTGTTATAGCTAAATGGAATAATCACGGGAAAATGTGAAGAAAGTGTATCTGTATTAATTTGGTGGAACTTATGTGCTACTCATTATAGGACTTATTTCTTAACGAAAATCAATAACGCTTCGAAGGTTTACTTTGTGGGATTTTTAAGTGAGCTTTCTCACTATACAATGACCACTACGAACGAAGGATCAACGACTTTGAAGGTTTGTGCCGAAAACGTCTGTGGAGTTGCCTCAAAAGTCCCCCCTCCCACAGTTTCATTCTAAGAGCTCACAGTTTTTATTGTTTTATCTCATGAGTTTCCGGAAAAACATGGGTATAAAATAAATAGTAAGAACGGTAACAAAAAGGATAGGAAATCTTTCAGAAGAAGTTGAAGATTTTATTTTCTTAATGTAAAATATATTCAGAAATATATTCTAAAAACTTCAACAGTAAAGAGAAAGTTTTTTTTTATATTCAAGAATTTCTTAGGGTACTCTGAAGTTAATATTTTAGAATAAAATTGAGAGCTATAGAAACAAATTATAACCTAAACTTGAACTATAAATAAGGACTGCCTTCATGATAAAAGAAAGTAAGTTATAGTATTTAAGGTTGATATTTGTATGCAGAAACTCAAGTGTATGTTATATCTTATATTCTATTCATCCAGAATTCTAAGATTCAATAATGTCTCTAATCAACCTTACTTGTCTTGTGCTAAATGAATTAGAGTTGCATTACAGTGATTGCTTAAGAGCAGTTAGATTAGATTAAACTCGACATGGATCAATATTTGAACAATTATGGTAATATGATGGGATAATGAGATTTCAGATTATGTCAAAGATTGGGATATCAAATCTAGTTCTCGTTTGTCCTATTTGATAAAGTTATCCACGCATGACAATTGGGTCACTTCGCATATCAGCATGTTCATGGAGATAAGAAAATTTAGATTTTGCGTAGATTATATCTTTGATTCCCTTTATACTCTAAGTAGTATAAATAAGGAGTGAAACCCCCATTGAACTCCTTCACGGTTCAAGGATTAATCCTTCTTATAAATCATCAAAGAGAAATGCAATGCATCCGATGATCAAGCAAGTAGTGAAGTCTTTCCTTGGAGTGCTGTTTGTAATGGCTTTCTACCTTGCGCTCATTGGTGGGGTGATCAATATCATAGCATTTTTCTTCGTAACGCCTGTGGAATTGGATGTTGTAGCGCGATATGTCATGATATCGGCTATATTAATCTTAGGACCTATATATTTAATCTTATGCTGTAGTAGGTAGATATGAGGCTGTAAGATGATATTGTGCGATATTAATAAAATTTCATATTTTGATGGTTGATCTACTGGGAATAATAGTAAGATATAAGACTTTATATGCTTTGACAATATTTCAATTATAATTGAAGTTCATTAAGATTCACAGTGATGCTCATATAGATGAGAATATAGAAGAGAACAATGATCGTAGATTTTGATAGCAAAAGGATGTGCCATCAGGTGACATTGAGGAAACATGCTATGATGGTGACGCTGGAAATAAGGAATAAGAGGCATACACCCATTGTCTTTGTGTTTGTACCCTTAAAATATTCTATTCTATAAATGTGCACATGTGTGCTTTCTGAATACACACTTCTGTGTGTTCTTCTGTTACTTACCAATGCTGATATATGATAAACCTGAAATTGTTACTTACATAAGTGAAAAATCTCTTGGACAACAAAGATAGTTGTCTATGGTATTTGTACGACCATATATAGTTAAGTTATGATATATGTTCACTGTACTGATTGGATCCACTAGTGTTTGCTTATGCTGTCTTATGTATCATAAGTTATAAGTCCTATGGGTTCAGATATCAAGGGAAATACAATTATGTTTGAGGATTTCGAAACAAAAAATAAAAAAATAAAAAAAATCCTATGATATTGGTATTCTAAAATAGGAATTGAGAATCGTTGATAAAGAAAATCTATCTTCATGACAAAGGTTACAACAAGTTATTTGTGTAAATGGTTAAATTGTTATACAGAAGCATAAGCATATGTCTATTTCTTTGATTGGTAAACCAGGATTCCTATTTTTGGTACTGTCATCGAACTTATTTCCTTTACTTCATGCTAAATATTGAGAGTTGAATTATGATGGTTATCTGGGAGTAACAAAGTTGAGTTTAAGTTTAACATGGATTAATAAATGATCAAACAAGTGAGGAGATAACGGGATCTTAGATCACACGTAAAGATTGGATTATCGAATCCAGATCTCCTTTGTCTTTTCTAGGCAAAGTCCTCCACGCGTGATAAATGAATCACACGCAATTCAAAATCCAGATTTTCTTGGATTTTGTTTCAACCCTTCCTAAATATTAAGTACTACAAATAAGAGGTGAAACCTCATGGAACACTTCACCGATTTAGAATTTCATCACCACCACAACTCACAATGCACCCGATTATCAAGAAGATCCTGTAGTGAATACTATTCGTGGTACCTCTATGTTCTCTACCAGTGGTCGTAGTAGGTTGCATTGCGGCTTTCTTCTTTCTAATGTCGAAAATCTTGGATCTTCTGATGTTTTATGCTTTCTTTTCACTAGTGTTTCACCTAAAAATTATAACACTGATCCTATTCAGTTGTAACTGGTAGGGTAAAGCTTATGTGATATCAATAAAGAGTTATTTGAAGTTCAGTGTGACTTGAGGGTTGTTTTTACGGATATTTTGGATACGATAATGGTTAGGAGTGTCATTGGGGACTTTTCATGGTCATGACACTATCAAAGACTATTGAATTGTGTGAAACGAAGGTGTTACAGTCTTGACAGCTCTTATGATAATTATAACAGATGGATACATACTCTATTTGATTTTCTATGCGTATCACTGTCGTGACAGAGCGTAATCACGATCATGATAAATTAGGAATACCATATTCATTTAATGATATTTTCTACATTCCCTTAATTCTAGTTTCGAGGACGAAACCTTTTTAAGGAGGGCAGAATGTAAAGATCCGAAAAAATTGAGATAATTTATTTTCTCAAATAATAACAAAAATAGTATATTACTGAAAGTTGTAATTTGTACAATGGGGTTATAAAATTTGTTTGTCAAAAATCATGATAAAAATATGATAAGGATCCGAAAAATTTCGTAAAATTTAGTTTCACAATAATTAACGTGAATAGTAAATAACCATACGTTATAATTTATTTTGAGGGGTTAAAAAGTTTGTTTGACGATATAATAAGGAAAAAATACAAAATATAAATAAAATACAACCCTAATACGCAAATACTAAGTAATACGGTTTTAATATAAAAAATATCGTATTTTTACGAAAATGACCTAAACCTAATTTTGGCACTTATTTTTCTTTATGCCAATTTCTACTCCATCTAAATTAATTATTTATCTATTAAATATTCACTAATTATCCACTAAATATCCACTAATTATCCACTAAAACTATTTTAATTGATTTAGTTTTCTATAAATACAAGCTCTCTTCTCCT
>JAOVYX010015635.1:0-25168 GCA_035668315.1 Drosera spatulata | reverse complement strand
TTGTTCTTCGATTATAATATGATGGTCATGTTGTTCAAGCAATTGATCTCTTTGCTCCTTGGTGATGATCTTCCTTTCTAGAACTCAGAGGGTCAGCAAACTTGGATCTCAATCGTTGTTTGGATAGCAATCAAATCTTTGTTCTATGCTTAGGGTGATAATTTGGCTCTTTGTTCTTCGATTATAATATGATGGTCATGTTGTTCAAGCAATTGATCTCTTTGCTCCTTGGTGATGATCTTCCTTTTCTAGAACTCAAAGGGTCAGTAAACTTGGATCTCAATCGTTGTTTGGATAGCAATCAAATCTTTGTTCTATGCTTAGGCCTCCATAACTTTCCATTTTCCATATCAACAAAACCATCGAAAACTGTTTTTTGTAATAAAATATTCGAATTTCGATTAATATATTGTTAGTCCATAAATAATTTTTTTAAAATAAACAATAAGGACTTAACAAATTCAGCACGATCAATAAAATAAGGACTTTCTATGTTTATGTCATGTTTATGAATACTGGGGAAGGCTTGGGCCTTGCATACACGTATTTCACTTCTGATATCAACGAGGAAGACCCGGATCTTCCTATGTTTTTTTTTTAACAACCTATATTCAAGATCACTTTGTTCAATCAATGTCATCATCAAAACATATAAACTTAACACTTGCTTTTCGAAAGCTCATCACTTTAAAACTAAGCTGAGAAGTTTTTCAGGGTGTATCTGAGTGAGGTCGAAGCACATTGAAAGGACTAGTGTTGGATTATTGGGCTAGTTTTGGGCTTGGAAAGCAGTTCGTGGTAATATCTCGATAACGAGGATTGATCAGAGCGTTACAAGATGGTATCAAATCAATCCTACGATAGCGTGTAAAACCAAAAGACAAAAGGCCTGGGTTAGCCGCCTAGCGGGGGAATGTTATTTGACTAGGTGCGATGCTTGAAGTCACAACAAGGACGTTCCATTCTTTAAGTGGGATTGTATGTAATACCCCAAAGGTTTGGCTTAAACGTGATAGTACTATCAATACCAACAAGATGCACCCCTTTCTTTTGGAGAGCTCATCAATTTAGAACTCCGACGTTAAGATTGCTTGACTTAAAGTAATGCTGATGGGAGACCATCCTAAGAAGTTTCCTAGGATGCGTGTGAGCCATATATAAACTCACTAAATGGACTAGTGTTGGTATGTGGGGCCGATTTTGAGCCTAAAAAGCAGCTCGTGGTAACATCCAATTCACAAGGATTGAATAGGATGTTAGAAAAATCTTTTGAATTGAAGAATGTAACATGTCTGCATATGTAGTTTAAAACTCATTGAACAACATAAAATCTTTAAGTCCTTGGATAGAGGTCAACCATAGTCTTAGGCTTGTCTTGTCTTGCAGAATTAGAACACTTGTGGAATGGCCTTGTCTGAGCCAGCCTAAGCCAAGAAGGGTCGTAGGCAAGCTAGCAAGAACCTTCTTAAGGGGGATGTTCGGTAGTGAAGTTGCATCCCGTGTAATCTCGTTAAAAAGGTTGAGGGTCAACCAAAAATCAGAAATAGTAGGAAGGACACAGGTCAACTTAGTGGACAGAAAGTGGATAAGGTTCGACATGTAATCTATTACATATGAAAAAACCTTGATGAAGCTTAAGTGAATTACACAACAACTTAAAAAGGGCTTTACTCAATTATTTTTGCCCTTGAAAAATTTTGTTCATATTTATTAGGGGTTAAAGTAATTCTATTCTCTCACCATGCAACATTAAAATATCTTCTGAAAAAGAAGGAATCAAAACCGAGGTTATTGAGATGGATTCTTCTCCTTCAGGAGTTTGAAATTGAAATCAGAAATAAGAAGGGTGCAGAAAATCACGTCATCGATCACTTATCCAGAATTGTGAATAAGGATGGGACATTAAAAATATCAGAATTATTTCGTAACGAGCATTTATATAGTCTTCACAGTTATGTACCTTGATATGTTGACCTTATAAATTTTTTGATAACCAGAAAATTACCGAGTGATCTTCCAAGGTATCAAAAAGAGAAGATTAAGAGCGACGCAAAGTATTACTCGTGGGAGGATCCAATTCTGCTTAAATTCCGTGCTGATGGTGTTATATGGAGATGCATTCCTGCTCATGAGATCAAGTCAATGCTGAAGCACTGTCACTCCTGTGATTGCGAAGGTCATTTTGGAGTGAGACGAACAGCTCACAAGATTTTATCTTGTGGATTTTACTGGCCATCTTTAAATAAAGATGTTTATGAATTTATAAAAAGTTATGAACAATGCCAAAAGACTGGCAATATTTTGAAAATAGATAAAAAGCCTAAAAAATATATGTCTTGTGAAATTTTTTATGTATGAGGGGGTATACACTTCATGGAACCATTTCCAAACTCAAATGGTCATTCTTATATATTGCTAGCCGTCGATTACGTCTCGAAATGGGTAGAGGCCATAACTGCAAGAACTGACACTGCCAAAGTGGTGCTCGAGTTTATTAGAAATTTTATTTTGAATAGATTTGGTACCTAGCGTAGTGATAAGCGATCGGGGAACCCACTTTTGCAACAAGGTAGTGGACAGCTTATTTAAGAAATATCAAGTCAATCACAGGATTTCCACAGTCTATCATCCACAAACGAGCGGGACAAGCTGAAGTGTCCAATCATGAAATCAAAAGAATTCTGGAGAAAATAGTCAATTCGAAGAGGAAGGACTGGATTGACAAGCTGAATGACGCTCTTTGGGCATATCGAACTGCATATGGTGATGTAAATAGTTAAACTTTGTTAATCGGTGATGCGAATAATAAAAGTTCACTTTGGAAGGAGAAAAGGATGACTTAAAAAGCATATGGGTCGTTCTTGAAGGAAATAAGAAGAAGAAAAAAAATTGTCCAGGCCAAAATTCGTGGTCGCGGCCGCGACGTTTCTGAGATTCGATTTAAAGAGGCTGGAGCTCAATTCTTCATTCCTTCATCCAATTTGTGAAGCATGGCCGCGACTTCTTCAAATTCTTCACATCTCATCTTCTCGAATACTCAATCAATCCATGCAAACAAGTAATCCATGCGTTCGTATCGACGAGGGGAACCCGTTGATTGTGATCAATCACCTTGACACGTTCCGGTTTGCGCAAAATTTAGGGTTTTTAATTGTGAAAATCTAGGTATCAATTCTCAATTTCAATTCCAAATTCAATAATTATATAGTCTAAATTTATCTACTCATTGTGTAGATTATGAATTCATACATGGATTGTTGAATTTTATTCTGAATTTGACACGTTCATCTGAATTGGTATAGGGGTTATATTAGACTTTCACAAGGAAATGCCTCGTTCCAAGCACCCATCGTTTCGATCTGGCGAGGACACTTCGACCGCAGCGGAGCAAGTCTTAGTTCCATACTCTCATGATGCAATTACAATTCCGGATGAGTATGCGGACCGACATCATGTGATTTCCCGCAGACCTATCCGATAGACCTGATTTCTACATTCTGGTGATTTAGTCACACTTGGCCTATGGACTGAGATCTAGCATGCTGTTGTACAGCTTGGTTGGGATCATACTTTTTTGATGGGATGGCCTACATATCCGTCACTTGTCCGCGAGAACTTGAGCACATAGACGAGTACTATTGGCCAAGCTCCAGTAGATGACCCTATTGAAGAGTAGGTCTCGTTCCAGCTGGGGAACGAGATGAGACGGCTAAACTTAACTGAGCTCTGTAGGATCTATCGTATACGTCCAGGAGGCTTCCGGGAGTATGAAAAGGGATATGTGCATAATCTTCATGCATTCTGGCAGGAACTCACTTTAACCGGGGGATACAACCCCAACAGCAGCAAGAGTTTCGCTCTCAGAAACCCCGTTCTGCGTACTCTTCACTGGTTCCATGCCTATACATTGCTCGCTACCAAGAGTAGCCAAGGAGTTGTTCCCCAGAAGGAGCTGGGTCTATTCTTTATGCTTATGCACAACTTAGTGTCTCCCCAGCAGTATCCGTACCTTAGTATAGGATACTTGCTGGTGGAGAAGATAGAGGTAGTAGCTACAGACAGTGTTCGAGCTGCGATACTTATTGGTGGGTTGCTTACCCCACTAGCTTCACATTTCGACTTTGATACGACATCTGTTGCAGAACTTTCTGAGCCTACCAGAGGACTCTTTGGGCTTGACAGTCCGATGAAGATTAAGATGATATCATAAGACCGTGGTGTCTATTATCTGACTGCTCGAGAGGGTGAGGAGCCGCAGCGCCTTCCATTGCCATCTGTTTCTCTTCAATTATCCGATCGGAGGAATTAGGGTTTTTCACCAGCTAATGCCGAGGCTAATGCAGTGGAGGATGACGATGATGATCAGGACTCTGAGATTGACTCAGCCATGGATGAGCCTCAGCAAGATCGGTCACAACATTCATATCATTCTTATCAGTCTGCGCATGCTACACATCCTGAGCAATTTATTGTGCCTCCTGTGGATTGGAACACTTTATATCAGTCTCTGCAACGAGAGGTGATTGGTTTGCAAGTTGATGTTACATCTATGCAGACTCAGTTGACTTTGATGCAGCAGAGTCAAGAGGACTTCTAATGCCGTATTTTTGAATACTTAGACAACAGATTTCCACCACCACTTCCTCCTATGTATAACTCTGTTTGAGTTAGTTGTATTTTATTTTATTCTAAGAGATGTATAACTCTTTATGTTTTATGCAATCTCGTCTTAGTTGTTTTTGTCGACTCTTTATTTGTCAACCTTTAAAAGAAACAAAGAACATATCAATGCTTAATGAGCAACGTTTCAAGACATGATTCTTAAGTGCAAATTTAATCATCAAATTTCATCATTAACCATTTTTATATTGAAATGTGGCATTGATCTCATTTACATGCTTCTATGAGCGATTTTTATTCTATCTCTTCTCATTATGTTTATTACATGTGTGTGAGAGAGTGAGAGAGACTCATATTTATTGTTAAGTTGTGTTTTGTCAGATGTCAAACACTAGCTTACCAAACCCAAGAGAAATTGACGTAGCACGTGTAGAAAGATGGAACGAGGAAGTAGACGAGCAGATTGTTGATCCAAACAATCCAATGATGGCTCCAACTCCTTGCACCTTTACTATCTTAACGCATCATATGACAGAGCTTCAACAGAATCAAAGGCTAATAATGGGGAGTATCCAAGAAGTGAAGCTTGTTCTGGAGATGACGTCTGGTGAGGTCAATCATATCCGAACGATCTTGGAGTTTCAAAGTGGGATGAATGGGATGATTAGAGACATATGGAGCTGGTTTCGCAGGGCTATTTGTTTTTAGGGTGAACCTTAGCTAATAGGTATTCTTTTGTCCTCTACGCTTTACTTTTATTTTTACATTGAGGACAATGTAATGCTTTAGCTTAGGAAAATTTTGAGGGTTGATGCTTTATTTAGAGTCTTTGTTTGAGTCATATAAAAAAATTGAAAAATTCTTAAAAACTAAAAAAAAAACTTATTTTTAAATTTATGACTTGAGCAAAGTAAAATGATGATTTATGCCTAGACAGTTGTTGCACTAATACATGTAGTTTGAATATCATTTCTTAGGGAGTCCTGGATCATTGCTAACATCATTCTAGTACATTCGTATGAGATGACCTTTTTCATGCGCTTAAGAAAAATGCTCAAGACCTACTTAGAATGAAAGAAAAAAAAAAAAAAGAGAAAAGAAAAAAAAATTGCGAAGCAATATTTAAAGGTGCTTTGTCCCTTATCTTGGTAATCAAAATTACCATCTACGGATAAAAGGGGGGGGGATGTAGTATTTGATAATATAAGCTTGAAAAAAAGAAAAGAAAAGATATATATCCAGTAGGAAATCTAGACCTCCTTTGAGAACTTAGTGGCTTTGGGAATGATCCTATATAAGGAAGCAATGGGGTGAAAAAAGATGAATTTTGGAAAATGAGTTTTCGAAATGTTTTGTCTTGCTACATCTCTGGGAAATCTACTAGGTGTGAAAGACCATGAGAGGGAATGAATTGAGGGATAGCTAGATGTGATATGAATAGAGATGATGGGTGGCTTCGTGATGAATACTCCTTCAACATGTGTTTTGTGTTGTTAATTTTAGACAATCTGATTACTTTGATGGTCGAGCTATAAAATTTTTGAGTCTTGTTAGTTTTTCTTAATTTCAAGTTTCTTCCATTGTTTTGAGTCTAGACTTTGCTTAGGAACAAGCAAAGGCTAACCTTAGGGGAATTTGATGTATATGAAAAGACACATCATTTCTTTATTCTAAATGTTTGTTTTGTGCCTCTTGTACTGTCTAATTAGTTTTGTTAGCGTCTTTTCATCTTGGAATGTTGGTACTGCTGTATTTTTATGTTTTTGGCACATTGACGCAAAGTTTGGAACAAAAATGAAGAAACATGAAGAAGAATGGCAAGTCATGAGCTTCAAGGCTGGAAATTCACGATTTTTATCGTTTCATGTGCCTCGAGAGCTAATATGGCAAAGTTTCACATTGATAAGCTAGATTAGCGAGTTTTCATGTGTTGTATAAGTTTCTAGAATTTTTGGACATCATTTAATATTTTTTGTAATAGTTTTAGGTGATTATAAGCAAAATCCGGATTTTTAGTGTGTCGTGGGCGTGACACTTGGTTTGTCGCGGCCGCGACTGTCTCCCGGATCAACCTGGTCTCGACCCTTGCTTATAAATACCTGCTCTAGGGTTGTTCTAATCATCATATGGAGTAGAGAGAAGGCAGGGGAGATCAGAGGAGGGGGAGACGCGAAGAGGAGAGGCCTTGGAGGGTTTTTGATCAATTTTCAAGCAGGATTGATCCGAGATTTATTTGTATTGCTTTGGAATCAGTTTGGAACGTGATTTGTGCTGTAAAACCTTCATTCTCAGTTATTTATTCTCTGCACAATGTCTGTTCTTGATGCTATGATTCATTCCATGCTTTGTTTGATGCATACGTGTGAGTAGATCATAAGTAGGGATGCGTTGATGAACTTTGATGACCTTAGATCATGAGATGATGCATTTATGACTAAAATCAGAGACGCTACTGATGAATATGTTGCATGAAACCTACTAGAACTATTGCATAACATATCTTTATTCGATTGATCATCTAATTTACATAGGTTAGAGCTATAAGTCGCGCTAAGTGATTTATTTAGTAACACATTGATAAAATATGATTCAAGCTAATTGTCATATGTAATCGATGGTTTTATATGCATGTGACATGATAGTTTAAGCTAATTGCTATTCATGCTATGAATGGTCTTTCCATGCTTGAGCTATTGAAATGGATATTGAGTTAGTTTGACTATCCGAGCTAATTGGAAGTTAAAAGGTAAGGAACTTAATGCGTTAAGCCAAAACTCATTATAGCCATTCCATATTTATCACTACATCTAAAATACAGAAACATCAGTGATTGATCTAGGTGACTCAAAAGGAATTCAACCATCATCCCTACGTTTCTCCCAACTTAAGAAAATCCCTCTATATCCCAGCTCTATCTTACCTTTTGTATGATCTAGTTAGTTTAGTTTTAGTTATACTTTTAAACACTGAAAACACCCCCCAAAATTCTATCTTAACTCTTACCCCTCTAGGCTAGAAATTACTTAAGTTGAGTTTAGGTCGACACTCTCTGTTCCCTATGGGATCGACCCCTGCTTTCATATCTATATTAGTATTTATAGACAGATAAAAACAAATCGGCACGTTTTACGACGAACGTGGAAGTCGCAATAATTACACCTGTGGCCGACTACGCATCAGAACGATCGTGACACTTCATAAAATCATCAAAACAGCTTCAAAACGATCCGAAAAACAATCACGAAGTTTTCAAATGCATTAAATACATCTTTATAACTCAAAATATCATCAAAAGATTTATCGATTCGCATCCAAAATTTATCAAAGTCTTCAAAAAAATCCCTATAATCACTTCAAAAACAAAGCTTTATTTCCATGGAATGCTGTAATCTCTCTTCACACGACCATATCTACATAAAAATCATACAAAGAGCAGTACCAACGTCCAAGATACAAAACTAAACTAAAACAATAAGAGGTATGACTCAAAACACGTTAAACAAAGGAAATTAGTCTAGAAAACTATAAGTATATTTATACTCATCAAAATTCTAACTCAATCAGCAAGGATACCACTTCTGCTGATATGTAGTAAAGTTGATATTCCACAAATATTGTTTGCATGAACCTCTTGGATTGCTTTGATGTATGATCATATCAAATTTGTTTGTAAGTGTAATTGTTGAGTCATACCTTTACAAGTGTAATTAATCAATCTATGGTTTAACATGATTTGTTTCTTCATGGATACTGCTTTTCCTCATGAGTATAGGTGATTTGAGGTTATGATATCTACGCATGCATGTCTTGTATTCAAGTTCCTTATATAATCTTAATTACATGCTTTTGCTTGTTGGTTAATTGGTGGATAAAACAGGTTTCGAGCTTAGACCCATTAAGTAATCGATTTAAAACATGTTGCATGATGTGTGTGTTTTAAGGGCATAAATTGCACTTATTTTATAGATTATAACTCTCTATTTTTGATTGATATTTTGTGTATATCGTACTATTTTCATGTTGTATTTTATCTCGATTTGATTCGATGTCTACCTCGAGTATGTGTTGATGTGTAGGAAATAATTTGGAGATCTTGGAGCTAGGAATTCTAAGAAATCGACGATGGAGAGTCACATGCATGGAAGGAGTTCGTGATGACAATATATTATATGAAGCATGCAGAGTTTATAATGGCCTATACATTACGGTGGAGATGGTTGTGACGAAAGCGTGCTAAATAGGCCATTTTAAACTCTGGATACTTCATATCATATATTGTCATCACGAACTCCTTCCATGCATGTGACTTTTCATCATCGATTTTTTCGAATTCCTAGTTCCAAACTCTCCAAATCATTTCCTACACATCAACACATACTCGAGGTAGACATCAAATCAAATCGATAAAATACAACCTCAAAATATTGCGATATACAATAAATATCAATCAAAATAGAGAGTTATAATCTATAACATAAGTGCACTTTATGAACTTAACAACTCCTCTAAGCTTGGACTGTTGCTTATCCCTAAGCAAAAGAAAACACACAAGAAGAAATAAGAACAATAAAAAATGCACAACTCAAACCAACTAAATAAACAAGTGTCATAACACACATTTTCTGCAAGCCATCTCATCATCTTTTCTCGCCACACTATATGAGCTCATCCTCGTATCTCTAAACAATCAACTAACAAGGCACCGCTCACTATTCCACAATGATCGTGAGGATCATTATCTATACACTCTCATCACGCAAGAATAAGGGTTCAACCCAAATAATACAACCAGCTGTAAGCATTCACATACTAACCACCTTCTTACTCGAACCAAGTGTGCATATCAATCCAATATTTGGCCTGTACCAATAAAAGTAAACAAAGTAGGTGAAAAGGATGGTCGGCTATTTGGTCATGTAGAGTTAACATGCAAGGGTAGGAATAAGGTACGGGTCAAGATATTAACGATCTATACGTCCATCCCCATTAAAGCATTGTGCCTTAAACATAAACACACTAAGCCAAATGCACACCTTTTATTAGGATAGGTGATTTCTTGAATCTAAACAACTTTGAGAAAACAAAAAGCACTTCTCTATTTTTTTTTCTTTTTTTTTTGGAACTAAGCTTTTGTTTTAGTTTTTTTTTTAAACTATTGAAAGAAACAAAGACGCTATAGCCTTGGCACATTATGCATCACATTACAATGCAATAAACTAACCATCCTATACAAAATATTCCAACTATCGCTACCTTGACTCGTGAAGGTGATAGGATTCAAAAGGGTTCTTTTTTGGAGTTCATGGCATGAGAAATATAAAGAAACTCCGATAATGAGTATAAGCATACCCAATCAAAACAGTGCATCATGTAAAGTATGAGACGAAAGGAAGGAAAATAAGGGAATAATAACGTTCGGTAGGGGAGGTCTAAAAGGTTACGGCTACACAAAGAAGTGGAATAAATGATTTACGATGCAGACCTCTCCGTTTTACCACTACCAAGTAACTAGTAACTTAAACTCGTTGTATCATAGGAGTTTAATCTGATCATTGCTCTCACATCCCGTGTTTAACGCCCACCCCCATACGTGTCTTGCTAGCTATGATAACCTAACGATACTTTGGATGAAACTCCACTATGTAACCGAGTTGGGTTCCAACTTAGGCCATCCTTTTTCTAGTATGACACCTATCTCATTTCTTTGTTTGAGTTAACACATTTTACAAAGCTCCGAGAAACTCTTGTGTAAATTCTATCACTAAAGCAAATTTTGATGCACTTTTTAGAATTCTTTTAGAAAAACTATGATCTCTTCCATTGAAACACTTTTCCACATAAATAAGTATCAAACGCAAGACCAATCCAAAACATTTATTCACTAACATGCTCATGAAAGCACAAAATAAATCCTAGACGAAAACATGACTAGCACGAAAACACAACTCAACTAGACCCTAAAGACTCAAATGACTACATCATAAAATTCCCTTAAACACGAATTGTTTTCTTTGTCAAAGTTGCTTGTTTGTGTTAGTTTTATTATTAGATTGAGTCATTTTAATTTTTTTTATTATTTAGAGCATCGATACTGTCGTATTTTTTATTTCCTCGCAGATACGAAGAGTTTGAAGCGTTTTTTATGGTGAATTGCTTAGAAGGAGCTTTATAGCTGTTTTTGGAGTTTCTCGTTGATCTCAAAGGAGTCGTAACGTGTTTATTGTTTATTTGGACGAAGTATGCTTATTTTCTGAAGACTTGGGCTGTGCATAATGTGCACGGACCGTGCAACATGATTTCCAAAAGTTGCTGAGCATGGTGTGAAGAAGTTGGATTAAGCCTAGTGCACGTCCATGCATGATAGACAAGGGTCGTGTCCCTTGCATGCGGGTCGTGCGGCCTTTTCGACCTGCATTATTTTATATTGTAATTTTAATTCGGTTGTTTCTCATTCTCTATAAATACCCACGATCTAAATTTAGAGAAAGACGCTCATTATTAGAGTTTTTCATTAGAGAAAGGGTTTATATCACTTATTTACATTATTTTACACTTGACTTTAGGTGTGTTTTCATGTATTCAAATAAATTTTTGTGTCATTTTAAGTTATTTTACTGCTTTAATTAGTTGCACGAGTGTCCTGAGTATTATTGCATGTGTTTGATATATGTTTGTATTAAAACAATTCATTTTCGAGTCATGTGACACTTTGTTGTTGAAATTTTCTGGTAACTGGTCTCACTTTGTAAATAATGGTTCTTCCAACTCCGGTTGAGTTAAGCTATGAACTTTATATCATTGAAAACCTCTAAATGTCTTCTTTCCAGTTCACTTTAAATAACATCAAACAGAGATTTTTGTACAGAGTTATGCTTGTTTTTGTACAAGATGTTTTTCACTTTCGTAAAATTGTGTTAAGTAACGTTTTGATTTTGACCTAGGCAATTCTTCCTCTTTTATATCATATCATTGGCCTAATATTGTGATGATAGGTATCCTTGATATTTTGGTATATAATATGTCCATATTCATCCTATTTTGTCATATTACTAAATATAATATAAATGAAAAAACAAAGTAATCATCTTGGACTTTTCTTCTAATCAACTCAATCATGTATTACCTTTAATTATGAGGGTCTCTTGTCTTGTGATGATTTGAAACACCAACAATGTGTAAACATAGGCATTTTGTCTCGTTAAAAAGAGGGAGATTCGTGCAAATAAGGAAAAAGAGCAAGAAATCAAATCAATAGATGTTAATAAAGAAGAAATAGCATAAAAGGGACTTATTACTCTATCTCTTATCTAGTCTTTTGTTTTTCTCTTCTACTTTCTTTTATCCATTGTTTTTGTAGTTCCCCTTAAGCAACCAAAGGAGAGACGAAGGCTAGGAGCAAGGATTTCATACACCGTTTCAAGGGTTCATCAAGCTAAATCGGATCATACCGACAAGGAGCCGGTCTTGCTAGAGACAACTTTGCACTTGAGTTTCTTCCTCGTCTTGGATTGCATTGATTGTAAAATCCCTTACACACTTTAAGCTACTTTGGTGTTTTCATGTTATAAAGTTTAATGAAGTTATTGTATTCTTAAGTTATGTATTTGTTTATTTTTAAAGTGACTAGATATTTAAAACTAGTAATCGTGTACAGTTCACTCTACAAGGTTAAGTGTGTTTGTAATGATTTTATCATGAGCTAAACTTCTTATACTTGGGATGACGATGAAGTTTTTCATGTGATTTAACCAATAATGAGTTAAGAAGAGTCAAATATTACAAGATCTAGAGTCATTGAACAAGTAGGAACATATTCATGATCTTGACAAGTAACCTTGTTCTAGAATTTCAAGTTAAAGATAAAATGGTAACATGTATCCTTAAGGTTTTAAAAACCAACTTGCAAAATCAGTTTATAAACACTTAGAATAACTAGAGAGTCTATTTAGAAATAAAAGACTCTTTTTTGGCCTTTAACAAAACCATGAAATTTGATAAATGGTCCACCTTACTCTAAGATGAATATAATTAGTACATATGAAAATAAATCTTGTAATTGATGATGTAATCCTACAGATAATGTTGTTGTGATTAAAGAATTTTTTGATTTGAAAAAATTACAGAATATATGTGCTAGTTAAACCAAAAGGAAAACTAATATCTAAAGAAACCGACAATATTAGCATAATTGATATTAAATAGGCATATTTGTTTTAATTAAGTGCTCTTTATGTTTTGATGCTTAATGACATTTTATTCTAAATTGTGCAATCTTTATTATCACATGTTTTACCTTAAGAAGATGCTTGTGTAACCTCGATGGAGGTTCATATAAGAAAATTTGATAATACGATCGGAAAAGATTAAATTGATAACTCTAAAATCTTAATTCATTAGAAGTTAATGAATTGATAAACGGATTTGTCATCCCAAGTCTTTTAAAAATCAGAACCCTTTGTTAATTTAAACTAATTTCCATCATCTTAAAGTCCTTTATAATCACTTGTGTGTGTGTGCGTGCAAGGAAAACAAAATCCAAAATTTCGATCACTCAAATTTAGCTAAGGTGTCCATTCTAATGCTTAGTTTCTACTGTCCCTGTGGGATAGATACTCTTGTACTTTTCACTCTGTTCATGAATAGCACGTGGACTTGCGTTGTACGTCCAAACAATGATTAGTTTTGTACCGTTCAAGTTTTTGATGTCGGTGCCGGGGACATAATGCAACCGACAATAGGGCCAACACTCTTAGTTATAGATTGAGTCATTTTCTTGTTTATTCTATATTTTATTTTTGATTAATGTATGAGAGGGCCTCGTAGCACCAATTTGCTTCCTTTTGATCCAGAGCCAGAAAGAACGTGCCATAAATTAAGAAAAGAAAAGCAAGTTAACGCTAGTCTTCCTACTATACTAATGGAAAATATTGAACAATTTCCTCGGGATGAGATTGTGGTTCAACAAAAAGCTCTTCGAGACTATGCACTTCCAAAAGTCTCGGGGAACTTTACTAGTATTCGTAGGCCCATCAGTGCAGCAAACAACTTTGAAATTAAGCCGAGAGTGATTCAAATGGTTCAGGGGAACCAATTTTGTGGATTGCCTAACGAAGATCCCAATTTACACATCTCATCCTTTCTTGAATTATGTGACACTTTTAAGATGAATGGTGTTTCTGATGACGCTATTCGTCTAAGGTTATTTTCATTCTCATTAAGAGACAATGCGAAGATTTGGCTTCATATATTACCCGCAGGGTCGGTTACCACTTGGGAAGATTTAGCTCAAAATTTTTTGGCTAAGTTCTTTCAACCGATTAAGACCGCACAAATGAGAAATGAAATAGCTACTTTTTTACAAACTGATTCTGAATCGCTCTATGAATCTTGGGAGCGATATAAAGAATTATTAAAAAAAATGCCTGCACCATGGAATATCGGAGTGGATGCAACTTCAAACCTTTTACAATGGTCTTAATCAATCCACCCATACTCTTTTAGATGTTGCAGCAAGAGGATCTTTTATGAGTAAGTCTCATGAAGGGGCATTTGATTTGTTAGAGGAAATGGCCAATGCTTACCAATGGCCATTCGAGAGAGTTACAATAAGAAAAACGACGGGAAAACATGAAGTGGATACGCTTACCGCATTGACCGCACAAGTGGCTGCTCTCTCAAAACACATAAACTCACTCGTAGTTAATGTCAATTCTATTTCTTATACCCCTTCGAGCGAGTCGTGCGATTTTTGTGGAGGTCCTCACTTAAGTTCCAATAGTCAAGATGTCAACCCTTTTGCCTCTGGATCACAAGTAGACCAAGCACAATTTATGCGGAATTATGGTCGTCTACCAACCCCACTCAACAATCCTTACTCAAACACATATAATCCTGGGTGGAGGAATCACCCCAATTTTTCTTGGAGAGGAAACCAAGGAATATCACCTAGAGGTCCTCCTAGCTTTGCACCTCCTCAATCATTACAACCACCTCTAACCTAAGGATAATCATCTAAACCTTCAATTGAAGATCTTCTCTCACAATTCATGTCAAGGACGGATGCTTCTATCCGTAACTTTGAATCTCAAGTTGGGCAACTTGCTTCAATGATGCCCACTCGTTCACAAGGTTCATTACCTCGCAACAAAAGTTCAAAATCCAAAGGAACAAGTTAAGGTAATTCATCTAAGAAGCGGAAGGGAATTAAAAGATCCAAAAGTTAAGGAGCCTCAAATTGGTGAGATTGCTGTTAATGAAAGTGGAGAAGAGAATCAAAATACAGAGAATGAACCAAATAAGACATTTGAAAATCTTTCAGAAAAGGAACAAACAACAATAGGGGAAGAGAAAAAACAATCCAAAATCTATCAAGTTAAATCACCTCCTTATGTTCCTCAAATGCCATATCCTCAACGTTTTCAAAAACAAAAGTTGGATAAACAATTTGAAAAACTTCTTGAAGTTTTCAAAAAGCTTCACATTAATATTCCATTTGCAAATGTTTTGGCTCAAATGCCAAGTTATGGAAAGTTTCTGAAGGAAATTCTTTCCAACAAGCGAAAGTTAGAGGAGTATGGGACTGTGACACTCACAAAAGAGTGTAGTGCTATCATAGAAAACAAACTCCCACCAAAACAACAAGATCCATGTAGTTTTACTATCCCTTGTACGATGGGAAAGTTGCATTTTGGAAAAGCCCTTTGTGATTTTGGAGCTTCAATTAATCTTACGCCATTGTCTATATTTAAGAAGCTTGATTTGGGGGAGGTTAAACCTACAACCGTCTCACTTCAACTTGTTGATAGATCAATCAAATATCCACGATGTGCGATTGAGGATGTTTTAGTGAAAGTAGATAAGTTCATATTTTCTGTAGATTTTATAGTCCGTGATATGGAAGAAGATGTGGACATTCCAATCATTTTGGGACGACCATGTCTGGCAACAGGAAGAGCTCTTATCGATGTTCAAGAAGGCCAACTCACTCTAAGGGTTCAAGATGATGAAATAAAGTTTGATGTCTCCAAAGCTATGTGGTATCCTAATGAAATTGAGTCATGTTATAAAGCTGAGGTCATTAATAACTGCATTGCAAGTGTGATGCATGAAAACATCAGGACTAATTCTCTTGGTTTTTCTTCATTTGAGGATCCTAACTTAGAGGAGTATTGTTGAAAATGATCCACATGAGATAAATAAGGATATTAAGTATGAGATCAAGCAAAAAGAAACAAATCTTGATGAGGAACCTACAACCAATACTCCCTTAGAACTTAAACAACTCTTTAAACATCTCAACACTACCAGTATGTGTTTTTACGAGAGTCATCAACACTACCAGTCATAATTGCATCAAATCTTAAGCCTGAACAAGAAGAACGTGTCCTTTGTATTTTACGGGAGCACAAAAGTCCAATTGGCTGGACAATTTCTGATATCAAGGGAAATAGTCCATCTTACTGCACGCACTGTATTCTAATGGAGGATGACCATAAATCATCTATTGAACATCAATGCCACCTTAATCCTAACATGAAGGAGGTGCTAAGGAAAGAAGTTGTCAAGTTACTTGATGCGGGAATCATATACCCAATTTCCAATAGTTCATGGGTGAGTCCGGTTTAGGTCGTACCCAAGAAACGAGGAATCATTGTTGTTGCCAATGAAAATAATGAGCTAATCCCAACAAGAACTGCAACTGGTTGGAGGGTGTGCATTGACTATCATACGTTAAATAAAGCAACAAGGAAGGATCATTTTCCCCTTTCTTTTGTTGATTAAATGCTTGATAGACTTTCAGGGCATTCCTATTATTGTTTTCTTGATGGTTATTCGGGCTAAAATCAAATTTGTGTAGCACCGAAAGACCAAGAGAAAACCACTTTCACTTATCCCTATGGGACATTTGCTTATAGAAGAATGCTTTTTGGTCTTTGCAATGCCCCGGCTACTTTTCAGCGGTGTATAATGGCAATATTTTCCGACATGGTGGTAAAATATATTGAAGTTTTTATGGATGACTTCTCGATCTTTGGAGTTGATTTTGACTCTTGTTTAAAACATCTGAAACTTGTTCTTAAAAGATACGAGGAGACAAACCTTGTTCTAAACTGGGAGAAGTACCATTTCATGGTACAAGAAGGTATTGTCCTAGGACATAAGGTCTCTGCAAAAGGTTTGGAAGTGGATCGAGCTAAAGTCAAAGCAATAGAAAAGTTACCACCTCCATCCTCATTCAAAGGAGTTCGAAGTTTTCTTGGTCATGTTGGTTTTTGCAGAAGATTTATTAAGGACTTCTCAAAAAATTTCAAAACCATTATGTTGCTTGTTAGAAAAGGATACATCCTTCCATTTTAGGGATGAATGCATAAAAGCATTTGAGCATTTGAAAAACGCTCTCATAACTGCACCTGTAGTTATCACACCATCATGGGATTTACCATTTGAACTAATGTGCGATGTGAGCGATTATGCAGTTGGAGCTGCGCTAGGGCAACGCATTAATAAAGTGTTCCACAATATTTATTATGCGAGTCATACCTTGAACGATGCTCAAATAAATTATGCAAAAACGGAGAAAGAATTATTAGCCGTTGTCTTTGTTTTTGTCAAGTTTTGCTTATATTTGATGGGAAGCAAAGTGGTGGTCTATACGGACCACTCGGCTATAAAATACTTGGTTGCAAAGAAAGAAGCGAAGCCTCGATTGATAAGGTGGGTTTTGCTATTGCAGGAATTTAATTTTGAAATCCGTGATAAAAAGGGAACAAAGAACATGGTAGCAGACTATTTATCTCGTCTTGAGCATGGAGAATTGAACATGAACGATGAGACACCAATTAAAGAGTCATTCCCAGATGAGCAACTATTTGTTGTTTCTGATAAAAAGTTACCTTGGTTCGCGGACCATGCTAACTACTTGGTCAGTGGTACGTTACCGCCAAACTAATCGTACCAACAACGAAAGAAATTTTTCACAGAAATAAATTTGTTTTTTGTGGGATGAACCTTACCTATACAAGAGTTGCCTTGATAGAGTTCTTCGTCGATGTGTCCCTGAAGAGGAAATGAAAGATATTTTATATCATTGTCATTCGTCGGATTATGTGATCACTTTGGGGGTAATAAGACAGCAACTAAAATTTTACAAAGTGGATTTTATTGGCCATCCTTGTATAAAGCTCCATTCACATATCTCTCTCTTTGTGAGAAATGTCAAAGGACAGGAACAATCTCTAAGAGACATGAAATGCCTCACAGTGGTATGCTTGAAGTCGAGCTTTTTGATGTTTGGGTATAGATTTCATGGGTCCTTCACCATTTAAACTAGTGTTGGTAAGGCATGTCAACTTCCTTTAGAGTTGGAACATTGTGCATATTGGGCAACCAAATATTTAACTTCGACTTGAAAAATACAGAAGGGAAGCGTCTTCTCCAATTGAATAAATTAGAGGAATTTCGTCACGATGCTTATGAGATTGCAAAAGTATATAAACAACGAACAAACCTTTGGCATGACAAGAGAATTTTGCACAGGGAGTTTTCTATCGGGGATAGCGTTTTGCTATTCAATTCCCGTTTGAGATTATTTTATGGTAAATTAAAATCACATTGGTCTGGACCTTTTACCGTTACACATGTTTTTCCACATGGAGCAGTTGAAATTGAAGGCGCACAAGGGAAATTCAAGGTGAACAGTCAAAGATTAAAGGCATATGCTGATGGAAGAAAGGAAAAATTGGCTTCCTTGGTGTTGAACGACACTTCAGAATATTCGTCTAGCTAAAGATGTAAAAACTAAGCGCTGCTCGGGAGGCAACCCGTGTTATTTCCAATGAAGTGTATGTTTCTTAGTGTGTTTTAGAGTAGTGTAAACTTCATATGTGAATTCCTCACTTTGTGTTATTTTTCTTGCAATACTATCTACCTTATATCGATTTAACTATATTTGTAATCTAGGGCATGGATCCTTTTAGTAATCAAGTGTTGTAGCTTCAAGAAGCTTTCAAGCTACACCAGAATGAAAATCAAAGGCTTCGAGAGGAGCTGGCAAAGGTCAAAGAGGACTTGAGGCGGAGTTTGCAAAGCATTAATCTAAAGTAGCGTGTAAAAAGAGAAAAAGTACCGGTTGTGTCTGTGCCACTTGTGAAGCCTCGTGTTCATTGGTTACCACATGAATTATATGCACAAAATAAAACTATTGTTGATCTTGTTGAAATCTCTCCACAAAGGTTTCCTCATGACAAGATTGCATTTCATGAGTATTCTGATGACAGGCCGAGTATTTTTATTTTCTTTTTGCTTTATATATTATCTCTTTAAATGGGTTGTGTTGTTCATGTGTTGCAGATATTTGATAGATTAAGGGTAGGGTTTCGGTTACTTACCGCGATTCGAAATCTTATTTCATCCATTTTCCATACGAAGCTAAGTGTCCCATCCTTCACTACTTTCTCGTTTTACCTGTATTCTCTGATGGTTTTCTATTCTCTTGTTGTGTTGTTTTACGTAATATTGTTTCAATGAGGACATTGAACGCCCTAGGAAAAAGGGTGTGTCACGTTGTTTGTAAATTATTTAAAAAGAATTGAAAAAAAAAAAGACAACAAAAACAAAACAAAATGTAAAAATTGTGAAAAAAAACGGGAAAAAAAAAAACCACAAACAATGAAAAAAATTAGTTTTTTTCTTGACTATGTTAAACTCTGCCTTATTGTTTGTAAATATGTACATATTTGCGTGTTGTAAATATGTACATCTGTCCTTATTTTATTATCTTTTGTGTTAATAAGTTCTGATTTGAGTGGTTTTGTTTTGGTTTGAAAAAGTCGTCTGCGCATGACAATTGGATTGCTTCGCAATCAGACGCTTTTTAATGAGACTTGATACTTTAGATTTTGTTTAGATTTTATCTTTTTATTTAGTTATTATCTTATCTAGTATAAATAAGTAGTGAAACTCATCGAAGTCTTTCGTGGTTTAGAGTTTCTTCACTTTTCATTTCCTTTCCAAAAAGCAAAAAGAAAAAAGCAAACGAACACTAAAATGCATCCAAGGATGAAACTAGCATGTCTATACTTGGTTGGTATGCTGCTTGCAATGGTTTTGTGGATTGTTCTCATAGCCACTGCGTTCAGTTTGACGGTCGGTTTGTTCCTGACCCTTGAAGAATTTGATCTTGTAGTGCAATTTGTCATGATTCCACTTGCTTTGTTCTTAGGTGTTATAGCGTTGTTCATATTTTGTTCTACTCCATAGTGTTGTGGTTGTAAGAGGGTGTCTATGTGATATTAATAAAGCTTTTATTATGTTTTATGTGGTGTGTTATTTTAGAAAATGTACATAAATTATAGTTCAAAAAAAAAATGTTTTTGCGAAAGTTCAAAAAAAAAAAACCTCAGAAAAAAAATGAGTTTGAGTGAATATAAGATTATGATGATCATGAGAGGTTAAGCATATTCCAAGTCGGAATTGACCTTTTATGGCCTTAGGTTGTGTTTGAGCGTTTGAGAGACTTTGTGAGACCTCTATCAAATCCACATTCTCTTTTTGAGCGAATGAGTGACCACAAAATATTCGTCACTAAAAGGTACCTATGTTGGGATAATGGGTGATTAATATGATTGTAAGCTTCTTCTCTTTATCAAATGCAGACACTATCTCTTTATGCTAACATGAAATTAGGTAAGACGTCGATTGGGTTGTGGAATCGTCAACTTCGTTCTGTGGATTTCACAAAGACCAAGCAACCTTTTCCTTGAAAGAAAAAACCATTTACCTATTTGTGGCTTTTTTCATACCAACGTTGATCTTGATCCCTTCCTTTCTTGATATTAAACACATTAGCTCCTCAAAGAACCTAATTTAAACACATTTCATGAGCTTCTATATCTTAAGTATGGAAGCGTGTTATCTTATATATGGAGTTATGTTTGATGTACACATGCAACACAAGGAGGGATTTCATTGAAAGAAAGAAAAAAGTTAAAGAAAAAAAAAAAAAACAAAGGAAACAAGTTTATGAAAAGGTAGCTTAGAAAATATACTGGTTACATGTTTCTTGGAAGATGGTTGTCTACTAAGATGGTTACAAACTGAGATTCTGAGATGAAGGTATAACCAAATACCTTTTTCACTATCCTTGACATAAACCCACTACTTATATGCTCCTCAAAACAACAAGGCGGCCAGTCACCTTATTTGAAATTTTCTTGCATAACCAAACTTGGGTCTTTGTGATATTCTAGTGTGAGGATGGTAAGATGGAAAGATCGTTGCTGTCTATACCATGATAAGGAGACTTTGTTGTTTGCTATGATAATGAGATATAGGTTTGCACGATTTCTTAATTGCTCACGAATTCATGCCGGTATCCTCTTCGGTAGTATTCATACTTCTTTACGAGAGACGTAATAATAAGAGACACAATGTTAGGGCCATGATAAGGAAGTTCATATTTGTCTTATGCAAACTGGTTCATGATCTATCATTGTCAAATATTCATTTACAAGTTTTATTACATGTTTCGCTCTTTCTAAAATGTTATGTTTCTTTAAAAAAAAACGCTAAGACTAATGGATTTTGTGAATATATCTTCTGAACCCTCACGAGACCTTCCTCGTCCACTAGGGTGACCTAGGGGTTTAAAGGGCTTGTTGCATACGCCAAATGCAACCGTAACTCCCTACACTAGTGGCTTTTAAACTTTACATTTTCTTCCTTGTTTTGCTCGGGACGACCAAAATGTTAGTGTAGGGGTGTGATAAGTGACATTTATATCACTTATTTATATTATTTTACACTTGATTTTTGGTGCGTTTTCATGTATTCAAATAAATTTTTGTGTCATTTTAAGTTATTTTACTACTTTAATTAGTTGTAGGAGTGTTTTGAGTATTATTTTATGTGTTTGATATATGTGTGTATTAGAACAAGTCATTTTCGAGTCATGTGACACTTTATTGTTGAAATTTCCTGGTTACTGGTCTCACTTTGTAAATAATGGTTCTTCCAACTCCGGTTGAGTTAAGCTATGAACTTTATATCATTGGAAACCTCTAAATGTCTTCTTTCTAGTGCACTTTGAATCATATCAAACGGAGGTTTAAGTATATAATTATTCTTGTTTTAATACAAAATATTTTTAACTTTCGAAAAATCATGTTAAGTAATGTTTTGATTTTTACCTAGGTAATTCTTCCTCTTTTATATCATAACATTGGCCCAATAATGCGATTATAGGTATCCTTGATATTTTGGTATATAATATGTCCATATTCATCCTATTTTGTCATATTACTAAATATAATACAAATGAAAAAACAAGTAATCATTTTGGACTTTTCTTCTAATCAACTCAATCATGTATTAGCTTTAATTATGAAGGTCCCTTATCTTGTGATAATTTGAAACACCAATAATGTGTAAACATAGACATTTTGTCTTGTTAAAAAGAGGGAGATTCATGCAAGTAAGGAAAAAGAGCAAGAAATCCAATCAATGGATGTTAATAAAGAAGAAATAGCATAAAAGGAACTTACTACTCTATCTCTTAGCTAGTCTTTTGTTTTTCTCTACTACTTTGTTTTGTCCACTGTTTTTGTCATTCGCCTTAAGCAACCAGAGGAGAGGGGAAGGCTAAGAGCAAGGATTTCATACACCATTTCAAGGGTTCATCAAGCTAAACCGGATCATACCGGGAAGCAGCCGGTCTTGCTAGAGACAACTTTGCACTTGAATTTCTTCCTCGTCTTGGATTGCTTTTGTTGCAAAATCCCTTACACACTTGAAGCTACTTTGTTGTTTTCATGTTATAAATTTTAATGAAGTTATTGTGTTCTTAACTTATATATTTTTCTATTTTTAAAGTGACTAGATATTTGATACTAGTAATCATGTATAGTTCACTCTACAAGTTTAAGTGTGTTTGTAGCAATTTTATCATGAGCTAAACTTCTTATACTTGGGGTGACAATGAAGTTTTTCATGTGATTTAACCAATAATGAGTTAAGAAGAGTCAAATATTACAAGATCTAGAGTCATTGAACAAGTTGAAACATATTCATGATCTTGACAAGTAACCTTGTTCTAGAATTTCAAGTTAAGGATAAAATGGTAACATGTATCCTTAAGGTTTTAAAAACCAACTTGTAAAATCAGTTTATAAACACTTAGAAGAACTAGAGAGTCTATTTAGAAATAAAAGACTCATTTGTGGCCTTTAACAAAACCATGAAATTTTATAAATGGTCCACGTAGCTCTAAGATGAATATAATTGGTACATATGAAAATAAATCTTGTAATTGATGATGTAATCCTACATATAATGTTGTTGTGATTAAAGAATTTTGTGATTAACAAAAATTACAGAATATATAAGTGTTAGTCAAACCGAAAGGAAAACTAATATCTAAAGAAACCGACAACATTAGCATAACTGATATTAAATAGGCATATTTATGTTAATTATGTGCTCTTTATTTTTTGATGCTTAATGACTTCTTATTCTAAATTGGGCAATCTTTATTGTCACATGTTTTACCTTAAGAAGATGCTTGTGTAACCTCGACGGAGGTGCACATAAGAAAATTTGATAATACGATCGGAAAGGATTAAATTGATAACTCTAAAATCTTAACTCATTAGAAGTTAATGAATTGATAAACGGATTTGTCATCCCAAGTCTTTTAAAAAACTAGAACACTTTGTTAATTTAAACTAATTTCCATCATCTTAAAGTCCTTTAAAATCACTTGTGTGTGTGCATGCAAGGAAAACAAAATCCGAAATTTCGATCTCTCAAATTAAGCTAAGGTGTCCATTCTAGTGCTTAGTTTCTATTGTCCCTGTGGGATCGATACTCTTGTACTCTTCATTTTATTCATGAATGACACGTACACTTGCATTGTAAGTCCAAACAATGATTAGTTTGGTACCGTTCACGTCACAACCTCGGTCTTCTATCTTCGTTACTATCGGCGAGAGGTTTACCAAGAACGATTCCGATCTACGCATCATCGTTTCCTCAATCTTTGTTGAGATTGTCATTGACTTTTTGTAGACCAATTGTCGTTGGTCTTTGGTTTATACCCTTCTTCTAATGTTTTTAGTAATGACTTTCATCCAGCGTTGATGTATTTTACATTCCTAGTCATGTCTGTCGTAGCGTAACCCTTTAGCATGACGTAGTGATTGGATCTCTTTCATGGATTTTATTAGACGTGATTTTTGAATTCAATAATTTCATGTTCAATATCTATGTTATCATGTTCATCTGTTGCTTGATCCTTAATCACCAATTCTATGTAGTTTGATTGATCACCTTATTACATAGATGACTTATGTATGCAATTAATCATTCTTATTTGATTAATGATAGTAACTAGTTCATAGGTTAATATCATTCTTGTTTGGTTAATCTATGAACGTATGAGCACGGTGATGTGTATGAAAACACATTTCATTTCTTTAATCTAAACGTTTGTTTTATTCCTTTTGTATTGTCTAAATTATATTTCTAGTCTCTTTTTATCTTGGAATGTTGGTACTGCTGTGCTCTCATGTTTTATGGCAGATTGGTTTGGAATTTGGAGCAAAAATGAAGGAAGATAAAGAAAATGATAAACCATGAACTCAAAAAGCCGCATTTCATGTTTCATCACCATTGCACGTGCTTCGAGAGTTTTTACGGCGATGTTTCACCATGATCAGCTAGATTAGGGTGCTTAGATATCATGTACAAGTTTTTAGTACTTTTGGACGTCATTTAGTATTTTTAGTTTTAGTTTTAAGCTTACTGCATGCCTGTGTCGCGGGCACGATCAGCCGTCACGGGCATGGTGCTGTCGCGGGCACGACGACCTCTGTCACGGGCACGACGAATATATTCCCTGAAATCCCTGATTTTAATGGTGTCGTGGGCACGACAGGCCTGGTCGCGGCCGCGACGATATTCCAGATGCAAAATGATGAGTTTCACCCGTCGGATCGATTTGGTTGCAAGCCCTCGCCTATAAAATACTCTTCCTAAGGTTATTCCAAGCAACAATCAGAAGGGGAGACGCTCAGGGAGGCAGAGACGGTTGAGAGGACGAAAGACGAAGGAAAGATGGGTTTTTGGAGAAGGAATTGACGTAGCCTTGGTCCGCAACGCATAGGAACTCATCGGAACTGATTTGGAACGCTACGAACACTGTATAACTCTTATTCTTTAGTTGTCAAATTGACCAGAATATTGGTTTACTTTGTTATGTTTAATTCCATGTCTTATTTCATGAATATGCGTGAGTAGTTCGATGGTAGGGATGCGTTGATTAGTTTTGAAGTCATTAGATAATGAGATGTTAAACATTTAACACAAACGAGAGGTGCTTAATGAAGAATTAAGGCATGAAACCTGTTAGAATCATCATATAACATGTGTATGCTAGATTGATCACCTAAAATACGTATGCTAAAGCTATAATCGCACTAAGTGGTTTTGTTAGTAGCTAATTGATATAATATGATTTAAGCTAATTGTCATATACAATCAATGGTTTCTAATG
>JAOVYX010015634.1:0-56631 GCA_035668315.1 Drosera spatulata | reverse complement strand
AAGCATGAAATCCGGTTTATTGCTCAAAATCTTTCGGTCCCCCTCATGAAAAAAACCTTGCTCCGCCCCTGCTATAGATTACATGGCTGGATCTTATGGTCATGTTTATTTGTGGCAAAAAGACATGGATATACGCTTATTAATTTTTCAACACACCCAAAAGTGTTGGGCCAGGACCTATTTGTAGCCCCTATACTTTGTCCGTCATTATGCTGGCTGGTATTTTGACAAAGTGATCACGTCTTTAATCGTACACTCTTTTATCTGATCCAATATCATCTGTGTCCATATTTTTTTGAATTTGGCAGAATGGCTTTCTTGTGTTCGCGAGAGTTCTGAAAGTGAAAGAGCAAGTTGTTGCCGGTAAACTGTACCATCTGACTTTGGAGGCTGTTGATGCTGGTAAGAAGAAGGTATATGAGGCAAAGGTATGGGTGAAGCCATGGATGAATTTCAAGCAGTTGCAGGAATTTAAGCAGCGTGCTTCGGACCATGCTTTATTCACAAGTGCCGACCTTGGATTTGTGCGTGGTAAGGACTGATAAAGAATCTTAAGTATACTCTTCCCATTATATTTATTTCTTCTTTTTCCTTATCGGTCATATATTTTGGTTGAAAAAGTTCACGAGCTTTTGTAGGTGGGAGTTTATGATACCAATATTCTGCCCTTCTTGTTCTTTTTTATGTATGTGAATAAGCTGTTCTCTATGTGAAGAGCTCAGAATAAAATGTGCTATAGTCGTAATAAGATTATGCTGGGAAGTTGTCCTGAATCTACCGAGTGGAAATCTGAAGTGATGTGACATCAACAAAAATAAAATAGTCTGTTAGTAAATACCATCAACTGTTCAGTTATTTTATACACATAATAGAGTTCCAAATATGGCTTCATATGTATGCAATCATCATCAGAGGTCTAAAAATGTCTTCATATGTATGCAATCAGCCAATCATAATGAGAAGTAAACATGTTGGAGCTCTTAAACCACAATTTCATGTTCATTCACTTTTTTTTAAACTTTTTTTTTTTTGTTGTGGTTTTTGCCTTCCCTTCTATTAAATGATTCTTGAGAGCTCCTCGGTATCATCCTTGGTGGCTTTTTCTATTGCATTAAATCTTGGGTAGTTTCAGTTTTCATGTCTCTATCCTTAGAATGGGATACTAGATGGTCGAATCAGGGCCTGAATAGTTCCGGTTTTCATGCCTGTTCGGATTTTCATATGATAAGTTATGCAATGACTGAACTCTTGTATACTCTTGTATGCTTGACATCTAGAATTAAGTTATCACTTCCAACTCCCTCGACAATTCAAGGGAGTGCCAGTGGACAATACTTCCATTTAGGTAATCACCCTTTGTTTAAACTATCCTTTTCCTGCTTTCGTGTTGTATTTTTTCTAGCCTCTGAATCGTCAGGTATAAACAAATCACACGAGCAAGTTGAAGCATGATAGTGTACCAGTCTTGCTTAGTATTTGATGTTTAGACCATCTCCGTTTTAGCCGCCTGATCGCTCTTTATTAGAAAGAGTTATTCTGATTTTAATTAATGGGCATGTCTATCATAGATACACTTGGCTGGAGAGAAGTGCCAACTCGAGACCCTGGAGTCCAAGAGGCAGCAGATCAGGCTGTGAAGACTATCACGCGGATGTCCAACTCTATATTTCCGTATCAACTGCTTGAGATCCTGAAAGCCAAGGCCGAGGTTGTCATCATATTATATCTACTTTCATCGACCCATCTTTATGTTTTTGTCTGCTTCAGCTTATCATCCGGGGCTTTTGCAGGTACTGAGAGATTATGTCAAGTACAATCTGCTGTTGAAGCTGAAGAGGGATGTCCATGAAGAAAAGTTCGAGGTGGAGGTACAGAAGACTGTCACTGGAAAATTTGTACTGAAGCTGCTGAAGCGTTCTACAGCATGAAATGTAAATGTAAGATATAGATATCTGCTCGCTTGACTCTACGCCTTGATTTTGTTCAGTGTGTGCGGTGTGCCTTGACACAGCTTGCTTTGACCTATGTTTGAAGATGATGGAAAACAAAACTAAGCTGCTCTGTATATTTGTGCTGCTGCTACTTTGCGACTAAATAGTACATATGCTTTTGTGTATTGTTCCATGAACTTCCGGTTTTATTTTGCCAGATGAGCTATAACTTGCTTCAAAGATTAGTGATATACGCTCATTGTTTGTCAACTTTCTTGATAGCATGTGAAATTATAGTTACCATCTTCGGATACATACTATGTACCACTGTGTACGTGGATTATTTCACGATATTCACGTTTTGTTAATCGTCGCAACTTGGATGGTGTGAAGTCACTCTGGCGACTTGTCCTTGCTACTGAAAATTCCTACGTACCCTCGATGTTAGGATTTTCCCCGAGTAGGATGAGTCTGTTTTCTTTGTTCTAATGACTAATATCAGCGCAATTTTCCTTCAACAAGACAACTCCATCGTCTAGCCCGACAAAGCTGCAAGTGATATCACTTGCATAGATGGCTAACCATATTCCTAGCGGAGTTTGGATCCTCTGTTGTCAGGATCTTTGTTTTTTGTTTTTTTTTTTTTCCGGTTTTTCTTTGGCATTTAAAAGATTTGAGAAAAAAATATTAAAATCATATTAAGAAAATATCAACCTGTGGACACATATCTTCAACAGGCATGGCCAACAGTTGAGGATCCGGTTCCAATCATAGCGTCGACCCGATTCGTATGTGATGTTCTGTTCTGTTCTGTTCTGTTAGTAGTGTCCCTTGTTTGATAATATAAGATATGCTTATAGATCGTTAGGTTCAGCTAAGTCGAAAAGCTCTAGTTCTCGCCCGGGGTAGGAGGGCGGTCGCCAGTCGTCGTCGATGTTCTGTTGAAACATCACGACGAATAAAGTATGTGTTGATTTGCCCTAGTACTCGAGATATCTACCTTTAAAATGGCCAGTGTTGTTTTCAAAGAAGACAACCTCTATATCCCTATCAGAAAAAGCAAAGCCAAAACTCATCTTCTCCATTTTCATCCACATAGCTTGATCACATTTCCATGATGACAACAAACATGACTATCATCCTCTACCCCTTCCTTCTCCTCATCCCCGCCCTCTACTTCCTCATCCGCCGCTGGCCCAAACCCTCGGCCGGCAGCCTGAAGCGATACCCGATACTCGGCACTCTACCTGAGTTTGTGGCGAACCGCCATCGGTTTCTTGAATGGACGACCGGAGTTCTATCTCAGTCGTCGACCAACACATCCGTGTTCTACCGCCCGGGGAAGCTTCACGGGGTGATTACCGCCAACCCTATGAATGTGGAACACATGCTCAAGACTAACTTTTCAAACTACCCGAAAGGCACGCGTTTCAGCACCATCCTTCACGACTTCCTCGGCGCTGGAATCTTCAACACCGACGATGATCTCTGGCGATTTCAGAGAAAGACTGCGAGCTTCGAGTTCAATAAACGGTCGTTGAGGGTTTTCGTTTTGGATACAGTTCGGTCGGAGATACGGTCTCGGTTGATCCCTTTCTTGGAGCGACATGCAGCTTCGGGTCAGGTCTTCGACTTGCAGGACATTTTAGAGAGGTTTGCGTTTGATAACGTGTGTAAAATAGCTTTTAATGTGGATCCGGGCTGCTTGGGCCGGGAGGATGACTGCGGGTCGGGCGTGGATGGTGACAGGTTCATGAGGGCGTTTGAAGATGCCGCAACACTAAGCTCTGATCGATTCATGTATGTGGTACGCAATGTTTGGAGGATCAAGAAGCTGTTCAATGTGGGATCGGAGAAGAGGTTGAGGAAAGCGATCAAGACGGTCCATGAGTTTGCGGACGAGATCATACGACGGAGATTGGAAGAGAGATCGAGGAACTGTGAGGATTTGTTGACTAGGTTTATCGAGTCGACAACACAAGGGGCTTCGCCTGAGTTCTTGAGGGACGTAGTTATAAGTTTTATCCTCGCCGGCAGGGATACTACGTCTTCCGGGCTGAGTTGGTTCTTTTGGTTGCTATCATCACATCCTAAGGCCGTCGACAGTATTCGGGTTGAGATACAAGAGTTTCGGGCTAGTCGAGGCAAGCCAGGTGATGACCCGCCTGATCTCGATGAGTTGCGTGACATGAATTACCTACATGGAGCGATTTCGGAGGCGTTGAGATTGTACCCTCCCGTGTCCTTGGACACAAAGTCTTGTATAAGAGACGATGTCTTGCCCGATGGGACGTTGATAAAAAAAGATTGGTTCATAACCTATAGCGCTTACGCCATGGGGAGGATGCAGAGCATATGGGGCAAAGATTGCGAGGCGTTTAGGCCCGAAAGGTGGTTGGAAAACGGGGTCTTTAAGCCAGAGAGCCCATTTAGGTACCCGGTGTTTCACGCAGGGCCGAGGATCTGTCTTGGGAGAGAGATGGCTTACATTCAGATGAAGTCGATAGCAGCTTGTGTGCTGGAGAGATTCGAAGTGGACGTCGTGGAGAAAGAGAAGAAGCCAGACTATGTTCTTTCGTTGACTATGAGGATCAAAGGTGGCTTGCCTGTGAGAGTCGTGGAAAGAAACCGATGATATTCATTAAGTTGTGCAAATTTGCGAGCGGAACTATATGATTGAAAAGGGGGCTCGAGCTCAGTTGCCTGAATAGATACTGGTCTCTTCTCCTTGTTTGTGAGCTTACCTGTTGATTCTCATTTCTTGTTTTCCTGCTCTTATTCATCAGCATTCTATCGATCAGAGACAACCTTCACAATAGACAATGTCATCGAATAGATAATAATCATCTTGATTGTAAATCGTGTATAAAACTCATTCCCTGAAGTTACTCTCAGCTAAATACTCAAATCAATCATAGTCGCATAACTATACTATCGAGCAAACTTCGGAAGCCAACATCTGCAAGGCCTTAGGCAACTCCATTGCTGGCATAGCTTGCAGTTTCAGCTGTTTTTTTCACTGTTCCTGAACTTGAATATTCAGGAGCCAAAGGGCCTTGTCCTATCCTGGTGAATCAGCCGACTGAATATGTAATGGTGATTGACCATTAACCGCATTCAATCTCTGATAATGGTTATCTAGCTTAAAGCTTGAAATGCTTTCGTATGGATAAACATACAGTAACATGAACTCTATCGTCTATCAGCATTAAGGTTGGTCAGATTAGAAGTTTATATATCTCGTTTTGTTATTCAGTCTAGAATTCAGTTCTGATTTGTCACACCGTGACGAAAATAAATTGACGGTTTGTCCTCTCGTTTCCTGTTTCTGCTCGATCTCGTCCTGTGTTATATGCATCTCATTTCAATGAAACGAAACAATCAAACATTATTTTCTCCAATGTCATTTAACAATATGCAATTTGATGTCTGGCCAAGAGAAACTTTTCCTCATATGTCCTGAATATTATGGTAACGCCTGCCTACTTTGTCAAGCAATGAAGTTGGGGCCAATCCTTTGAAGAGAAGCCTAGAAGGGATGCTAGATTCTCTTTTGGACTTATACTTTTGCAAGAATAGGAATGTAGGGTATGTATTTTCCAAAATGTGTAATTGATTTAAAAATCATATAATATAACCAATTTTATATCAAGAAAAGATTTTTGAAAAATTGTATTTCATAAAATCATTATTATAGAATCTTTCTAATAATATTTTTTACTATGATACTGATTTAAATAAGCTCACAAATCCCATTTATTTTCCCACATGTCTCTTATCTTTTGGTCCATATATGGCCTTAGGGGACCTCAAATTATTTTTCTTACGTTTACAAGGGTTGTCACGCCCTAGAACAGGCTGTTTGCTGGCTTCTTTGCTTGCCCTTCAAGTGACAAAAAAAGAAAAAGTATCTAGCAACTTCTGTTTATAACGAAAGAGCTTGGAGCAGACACATACTCTGTAAACTTGAAGATGCATAAATCAATGAATAAGCGCACAATCAGGGTCAACTTCGGTACTTCCTCGGTTTTTTTCTTTTTTAATAAATCTTGCTTTACCTGTTGATTGTATTGAGTAAAGATTACAGAACAAAGAAATCGAAGAGCTAAAAGGTGAAGACAAAGATAGTCAATCATGATCATAATTATACTTGAAACACCATGGGGTCATTATTTGATCATCCTAGGCCAGGTTGTGCTCTCCAATAACCTTTCTGTTGGAACTTTAAAATATTAATTGTTCTTCAAAGGAATAGTATTTAATTAAGATGATAAAGTAATTTAATTGTATGGATAGTGGAGATTAAGTGCATATAGACAATGCAGATCTGCGAGATTAATAGATTGGATCCATACCTACTAGATTTGTTTAGCTTAGTATGAGAATTTAATACTTCATCCGTTTCAATTTATTTGAGAATGGAATAGAATTTTAAAATATCGATTGTGAAAAATAATCTAGACAAAAATTCAAGTTTTTCGTGCATTCTACCCATAAATTTATTACTTTTTATTTTTTGACTCATTCAATACAATCATCACTTGCACTTATTATTAATAAGGATAAGAATTGAATTTTCTTGATTCATTAAGATGTGTCACTAAGATTTTTTAATTTATGTGTTTTAGTCTTAACGATAAATAAACTGAAACGGAAAGAATAATATACAGGTTTCGGTTATAATTAGGACTATGATATTATTAACCTTTTAGTCCTAGAACATTGTCCAAGAGCCTCGCAACGAGAGTTATGTCAAATGTTTGATGCATTTGCTATGACGACATCGAACAGTTTTTCTTTTTGAAGTCAGTAGGGTTTTTAATCCATATCACCAAGAGTCGAATCCACGTTGTAATAATTAATTTTATCAAAAATCTAAACTAATAATATTAAAGATATGTCAAGTGTCTGATGCATTTGTTATGACGACTTCAAACCGTTTTTCATCTTGAAGATGGTAGGATTTTTAATCCATATGATCAAGGGTCAAATCCAAATAATAACAATCCATTTTATCAAAAAACTCAAATTAATGATAATAAATCCACCAATATAAATTTAACATGTTATCATCACAATGCGATAAAAAATAAGGAGCAAAAATTTTCGTTCCAGAGCAACTTGGTTTCATGATAAGGTACAAGAAGGTCAATCAAGTTCATTACCTTTCTTTCTTTTATTGGAATCCGATAAGTATTTTTTTCGTTTTTTGAAAGTGGAATCTGACAAGTATTGGTACACCATAAAAAGATAACACCCACACACATAGAGTTGCTCTATACTATAGTATAGCCTCTTGCAGCTGATTTGCTTTGCAGATTAATGTTTAGGTCCCCTCTCTATACCACTCGTAAACATTACCCCTTAATCATCCAATTGTATTACTACTACACTTAATAGTGTATAGCTATCTGAACACGGGATCTATCATCTCTCCGAGCTTATCTTCGCGATTCTTAACAATGAATCGATAACTTGAGTTATCTAAATATTTCGTACTCCCTCCGTTCCATAAACTTTACCAACATATACGTATTTTATATTATTTTATATATATAAATATAAATCTCGTTTTCATATCAAATCACGTCTAATCGTTCCGCAACATGCATTAGGTTGAAGCACGTAACTTACACAACCATGATGTTCACGATAAATTTATAAAAAATTATATTTGATCGTCGTTACACGTATGTCAAATTTTATATCGACACGCGTGTAAAGTCAAAATGATGCAAAGTATATTGGATGGAGGGAGTATTTAGCTGCAATATGTCAAAAATTCTCACTCGTGAGACCAACAAATCTATTCATCACTTCCCTCTCATTTGTAAGATTCAAGCTCGACAATCTTTTAAATACTATACGATTTAGATCCATAAAATATCGATATCATTCTATTTTCATCAATTTCGGAATCAAATCTCTTAACTAAGAAAGATAAAATATAATTCAATCCAACCATATCAAAGAAAAAAAAAAAATCAGTCCGGACTTACAGGACTAGGTTGATATTGGACCTTAAAGAGGGTGTGACATCCAATACAAAAAGATGAAAACAAACCAAAGTTCCTCTCCTCCCGTTCTCTCTCATCCATCTTTCCTCTTTGCCTTTGTTTCTGTGAAGAAATCAAAACAAATCCCAGAGAAGATTTCATTCCAATTTCCATCACTTCCCATCTCTGAACCCCAAATCTCCCCAGATTCCAATCCTCTCTAATAAAACTCGAATCTTTTCTCTCCATTGATCACTCCTATCATCACAATTTCTCTTAGTTCGTTTCAAGTCCTAATAATAGGTTCAATTCGCCACGAGAAAAGGTTCTGTATATCATTGTGTTTCAAACCTCACTTCAATACTTCAATAATTTGAAATCTTTGATACTGGATAAAGTTCCAGTTTGAGTCCATTTCTTACATTATCATCCCAATTAGCACATATCCACCAGCCTAAATCACACCCAAAATCAACCCAGTTGTTCACACAAGAACAAGAATCACAAGGTTGCCGTTGCAGGACAAAGTTCAAGAAAAAACAATGAGAGAACAAGAGGGGCTTCCATCACCAGATGAGCTGATGCCAATCTCACAAACCCTAATCACACCCGACCTCGCCCTCGCATTCAACATCATCCCCACCACCAATCACAACAACCATCAGTTTCATCAATCTCATCATCATCACCACTCTCATCCCAATCGAACAGAACCCATTAACTCATCCTCCCCCGAGCAAGACCAGGCACGGACCCTGAAGCGATCGCGCCTGGT
Organism: Drosera spatulata; assembly: GCA_035668315.1. Classification (NCBI taxonomy): domain Eukaryota; kingdom Viridiplantae; phylum Streptophyta; class Magnoliopsida; order Caryophyllales; family Droseraceae; genus Drosera; species Drosera spatulata. The sequence continues at coordinate 47,929 of JAOVYX010015634.1, read as the reverse complement.
CTGGACGCCGCAGCTGCACAAGCGATTCGTGGACGCAGTTTCCCATCTCGGGATCAAAAACGCGGTCCCGAAGACCATAATGCAGCTGATGAGCGTTGATGGACTCACGCGGGAGAATGTCGCCAGTCATCTTCAGAAGTATAGGCTTTACTTGAAAAGAGTTCAGGGAATGAATATTGGCGGTGTTGGTGGTGGAGGGGATTCTGATGATCCGGCCACTGATCGCCTTTTCGCCAGCGCGCCTGTCCCGGCGCATTTCCTGCACCAGGTGGCGACAGTGGCCGGAGTGGTTCAGGTGCCGGCGGGGCAGTATTCCAATAATCATGGATATTATCAGGGGCATGTTGGTCATTTTGGATCGTCGAATAATGTCGGGTTGTTTTTCGATGGAGTTAACGTAGGTGAGCGTAACAATGTTGGGAATGTCAATGGTTCGGTGAGTAGAGGATTTGTCGATAATGTGCCGAATGGCCGGAGAGTTCTTACGTTGTTTCCGACGGTGGATGATCGATTGATGAACAAAGGGTCTGATTGTTGAAGTGCTTGTTGAATAGTGATTTTCAATGACGGAATTCAGGATACATTATACTGAGGAACTACGTCCGAAATCATCTGGTGATCTTGTCGATTCTTAATGTGTATGAAATCATCTGGTGATCTTGTCAATTCTTGATGTGTATGAAATCATCTGATGATCTTGTCGATTCTTGATGTGTATTTCGGAGCTTGAGTTGCTGAAGAGGGCGTCGAAGTTTGTTCTCGATCTGAAGAGGGCGTCGAAGTTTGTTCTCGATCCAAGAGAATCAACTCACACATGTTTTCGGGTTTAAGACCGTGCCACCTTTGTATTGATGTCAGGCATCTGACTTGCTCAGGTTTCTCCATTGCTTTTGAACTTCAATTCTGCGCTTTTGTATACCTGGGCATATGGTGTTACCTCGTCTTATGTCTCTTTGAATATCGGAAGTACACCTCAATCTCATCGGATTGTCCATAATTATTGTCTGTCTTTCTAACTAGTCGTCGTACAATTTTCCACTTCAAGAAATTATCCAAGTACTAACCAAGACATCGAAAGCAAAGTGGTCACAGTTTCGATCAAACTTGGATATAGTTTTCATGATTAGACTTAATGCGAAGCCAAAAGCTGAAAACAATTGCACATCCACAATGAAGCTCTTCTAACTATCCATGATTACGAAGGGAAAGTAAAGCATCAAGGCATCTATGTCTTTGGCATTGAATTGCTAGCAAATCTCAATCATATACTAGTAGCCATAGGAAAAAGTTACTTGCTCCAGATTGACACAACATACGCAGCCCAACGTGTTAAGAATTCAATTCAGTTTCGAACTGAAATAGAACAAACCCGAAACAGAATATTCGATATTAGTACTCAGTACTATTTTGGTCCCTACAAGAGATAGGAACAACGCCAAAGTACCCACGCAAAACCATGTTAAAACATGACAAAAAGACTATCACAATCACAAGTGTGATTTTTATCACTTTAGGATGTCGTCCACTTTGAGCAAACAAAGAGGTGTGGGTTGCATTCAAACACAACATTCTTGATTCTCTTCCACCTCAATTATTTGCCCAACAAATGATCAAATCTCATATGACCCTTTTCTTGCTAAAAGGCAAACTGTCCTACTTGATAGACTTTATCCTTTTGGGCATCATAACATAGTGCCTATGCACATGCCCTTGATCTTGTAAAAGCATTATAGCGATAAGGGCATGTCATGCTAATCCAAGTTCATATTTGGGGGACTAATCATTGTCGAGGGCGATGACATTCGCTCGTCGATGACTACATTTTTTCGTCGAAGCTGCGTTGTAAATTGAGATACGGTACAAGTTTTTGCGATGGCCAACTTTCAACATTTCTTCGAGCATCAGCAGACGGATATCACTGAAGCGAAAGTTTTGAAACAAATGAATCACATCTCTTATGGGTGCATAAAGTTATCATACATAAAATAGGACTCTGCTAAACAGTAAATAATTATGTGACAGGCTGCATACAAAACTTCCTAGATTATCATATTACTCGCAGAAACCAAAAAACAACTTAAATATAAACAAAATAAGGTAAGGAAATACATATACTAACCTGATAATGAGCAAAGATTTCAAGACCACAATGCTCGCATCCTTCATCTTCGAAAGGAACAGATCACAACTAGAAGAGAAATTTGGTACAGTTGAAGAGCTCACTCAAAAGTTAAGAGATCTCACTTCAGATTCCTCATCCCTTCGTTGGTTTTTGCCATAGCGAACCAGTTTTACCATTCGGAAGCAGGTGGAGCGATTGACAGAAATGATATGGCGATCACTTTTCATGCATATACGCAACTTCGTGCCGCTCATGAAAATATGATGACATGCAGCAAACCAGATTTAAGTGCCCAAGATGACAATAGCAGAATTCCCATCGCGATGAGACAAAATGAATAGTGTACCAGGCAGTCATTCCCTTTCATTGGCATGGTTCTGTTTCACCCTTCGCGTGATCAGATTTACCAGAAGGCTTCACCTGCTCGATTGCACCCTTTAGATGCTCCATTGTTATCTCGGAAGCAGCATCACCATATTCCTGGTGGCAAATAAAATCATAAGTTATATGAGTAATATGCGACGAATGAGCATTCACTAACAGAAGAAAAGAAGATACCTCGATGGCGAGGATTCCTGCTTGTCTGCATATAAGTGATATATCAGCACCAGTGCAGCCTTCCGTGAGACGGGCTACCTCGCTAATGTCAACGTTGGAGTTGCAAGGGATCTTACGCAAATGAATACGAAAAATTTCTTCTCTATCTGCTTCATTAGGGGGTTTCACTTTAAGCAATCGACCAAAACGTCCTGCAAGACCACAAATTAAACATTGAGTTTATAAGGATCATCAATGGATAAATGCTAGAATCTCCCAAAGAAAAAAAGGAAAAAGGAAAACGAAACCCATTTCCTGAAAATGGAGATCCAAGGCTGAAGAAAACATACCTGGTCTCAGAAGGGCAGGATCGATCTGATCCTCGCAATTTGTCGCAGCAATAACAGTAACATTAACTCTTTCATGCAAACCTACATCAAACCATGCATTAGTTCTATCCAGAGCGAACAAGGAACTTATTTACAAGATAAGCTCTGCATTGGACAACAACCAGTGCATGGACCGTGGCAGGTTTCATGCCTATTTTGCTTTAAAACCGCATTACAGGACACTGGGAAAAACAAGAGTTAGTAACGAACTGTGGACATTTACCATCCATTTCAACAAGCAGTTGGCTCACGACCCGATCTGTAACAGAGACCCCATCTTTTTCCCTCCCACGGATGGGAGCAATGCTGTCTAACTCATCCAAGAAAATAATCGATGGAGCATTCGCCCTCGCCTTAGCAAAAAGTGATTTCACGGCTTTCTCAGATTCACCGACCCACTTGCTGAATAATTGTGGACCTTTAACGGCAAGGAAGTTCAGCCCTGCCTCTGAAGCCACAGCACGAGCCATGAGAGTTTTACTGCATCCAGGAGGACCATATAACAGCACGCCTGTTGGTGGACTGATACCTATACGCTGGAAGGCATCCCGATGCTTTTGTGGCCATTCAACAGCTTCTCTGAGTTGTGCCTTAACCTCATGCTGGCCCCCGATATCTTCCCATCTCACCTTCGGGATCTCAAGAATAACCTTGATTACAGAGAAAAAGGTTATGGATCAATGAATGATAGTTTAGAACATCACGATAAGCAGGGAAAGTTAGATGAAGGTACATCAGTTTGTAACAGATGAATGCAAGTGATAGTCCACCGCTTCATGCAACAGACACGACAAGCACCCGAATTTCAAGATTATTTAATTGCTTGAATGATGACATAAATATTCAGAGCGCTAGATGGCGTCAGCCATGATATTCGAGGAAGAGAACACAACCGTAGCATACCTCTCGCATACCACTGGGCCTGACTTTCATCCTAGCCTTATCAAAATCATCAAAAGTCACTTTCAAGGCAGAATCGTCTTCATCTGCACCAACAAATACCTCGTTTTTAACTGAGAAACTCTGGATGTTGTTCGTACAATCCAATGGTTCATCTCTCAAGCTTAATAACCGAGTAGAATCAATCAATGTCATGCAGTCAGCAACTTCAACTGCTTCTCCAAATCCTATACCTCTATTTGAACTCTCAACCATTACATCAGAAGAACCATCACAGTGGGAGCTAGCATCATCACATGACTCCAATTCAATATATCGACGAAGACAGAGAATTGCAGCCTCAGAGCATAGTGAAGCGAGATCAGCACCAACATATCCATGCGTAACAGTTGCAAGCTGCTGGATTTCCTGATCAGAAAGAGAGTGTTCCATCTTACTGAGAAGAGTGCGTAAAATGTCTAATCGTTGGTCCGGTGAAGGTACACCTGCATTATAAGCCGAAAACATAAGAACTCGCATCAGTATCTGAAACAAGTAATCCGATAATATCAACCTTTTCTACATCTCCTAAAATAACTCTTTTGCAAGGTAAATTGACAGAAGGGGGTGTTTATTGCTCTCATCTCTTTAAATCCTCAGTTTATCTTTCCGCACATAGAGCTCCATTGAATTAGATTAACAAATCCAACCACTTAATTTTAGTATCATGAAAATTAAATGAAGTCAATTCTTAACTCACTGTGAAAAAATTTAATCTGCTCAAGAATTTGGAGGCATCATTTTAAGAAATCTCTTTGTTAGATACCTATCTCGATTTCCCGATCAAATCGACCAGGTCGCCTCAGTGCAGGCTCAATAGCCTCGATCCTGTTGGTGGCAGCTATCACAAGCACACCATCCGTTCGAATAACCCCATCCATCAATTCGAGCAAAGTCGCGACCATTCTTGGGGACAAATCGTCACCTCCATCCTTCCTTGCTGGCGCAATGGAGTCCAACTCATCAATGAAAACCTGGAAAAATTTATTGTCAAATCATCTGGTCAACTGAAGGTTGGAAGACAATAGACTAGCCATAAGCTAAGAGCCTAAAATTTAAAAGCCCGTGATAGAAAGAAGTCAGGAACCAACCACAGAAGGCGCAGACTCGCTTGCGGATTTGAAAACCTCATGAAGTGCTTGCTCGCTTTCCCCATAATATTGGCTGACTATTTCAGCTCCATTTACTCTAAAGAGGTTCATCCTGCTATCATGAGCACAACGCAACGCCAAGGAGGTCTTCCCCGTGCCTGTTGGTCCATGAAGAAGCACTCCCTTTATAGGTCGTAAACCTAGACTAAGATAGTCATCATGTTAATTAGCGTCCCAAATATTTTAAGAGCACACCTCATACAAAACAGCAGGAGAGCATGAGACGCCAAATTGTCTAAGCTTTAAAATTCTTTAACCACAATTGTTAGGGCGACGCCTTGGCTACAAGGGCACGAGTCCAAACGAGATGATACCCTGCAGCGGCGGCAACGGGCGGCAGACGGCGATTGAAGGAAGGAGGAAATGAAGGAGAAGGTGACGACGGCTGCTGATATATATAAAAAATTTAACGACGGATTCCGTTGCTAATTAGGTTTATACACATATTAACGACGGATTCCGTCGCTAAATCTGAGAAAATAACTTGTTCAACAGTTAGCGACGGATTCCGTCGCTATTTAGACTTGTACACATATTAGCGACGGAATCCGTCGCTAAATTACATTAGTTTTTGCCTTAGTAAATTATTGCATCAAACATTTTTGCATTTATACTATTAACGACGGATCCGTCGCTATTTTTGACCAATGAAATACATTAGCGACGGAATCCGTCGTTAATATTAAAGTTTTTAAATTTTCCGCATTTTCTTTTTATGTTTTTTCATAAAAACATCTTATATGTTATACATTTCAATTTTCATCAGGACATCATTTATAATACGTTATACATTTAACACCAATATCATGTACAACATCTTATATGTTTCAAGTTTTATTACATATATAACATCTTATATCATGTACAAGGCTGAAATAACTACAAACGTTCTGTGATACACAATCTCTGCCAAGCGCAATGCATTGCATATGTCATACACAATTTTCTAGCAAGCTAAGATTAGGTACATCATCACCAAAGCATGAATGTTCTAGGGTGCATTGAGGGGAAAAACAGAGTGATTAAAACTGAGAGGACACGAAAAAAAATAGTTCTGAATGATTAAAACTGAGAGGACATGAAAAAAAAATAGTACTGTTCTTCCGTAGTTGACATACAACTGAAGACAAATGAAGAATAACAAGATTAGGATTACATCAGGTTCCTATCCCTAGTATGAAATAACAACACTCTCAAAAGAGCACACTATTATCAAATTTAACTCGCAGAACCCTATAATGGATACTAAATACTGGATATCATTGTAAGTGCATTAACCAGATAAGCGAGCTCCTTATTGCTAGGAGTTGCCTTACATCTAGACAATTATATAATTTAAATTGAGATCCTTAAGATAATGAAGTAACTGAATCAAGAAAATGCGAGTGCAAGATATACCTTGCCAAAGGATTCTTCACGGCAAATGACAATATGTCCTTCAAAATCCCATACTCCTTTGAAAGACCACCTAATTGAGGAAGCTCATCTTCAACACCAGATGGGGATCTATTAAATTTGATTGCATTCTGAAGCGAACTTCTTTGCCTTGAAACAACTGATTCATACTCAGAAGGCAAATATATATGAACTTTTGAGTCACGACCTACTGTAAAAGCATCATCAACATCACACACCATGCCAGGACCTCCTGTCTGATCCCCACTGCCAGTATTCTGGAAACTTCTTTTAGCACCAAATACCCGGAAAATAACAAGAGATGAGAGTATGGGAACAATCACAAGATTGCCCAACAATAAATGGCGAGAATTCAACCATGAAGCAGAACAAGATTGCAAAAGTTTCTTGGAAGTGTTGTCTCTCAACAGTTCTCTGATCTCCGATGTATCAAGGCCCTTGTCATTCGTATCCATCAGACCTGAATCTTTGTTTGCAACTGAACTTAATGTATTAGAGCTAGGAGAATGTAGTCTAGAATTATAAGAAGCAGGTGTTCTAGGGGATGAAGTTTCCACACTTTCAACTTCATCACGAGTCCCACCAGAATAATCTTTAGCGAGTACTCCTCTGCTAGCATTTCGCATAGAAGCTTTTACAGAAGCAAATAGCTCTAGATGCAGTTCATCGCAGTTCTGTAGCTGAACAATATTCGAATCTAAGTTATGTCCCTTGCCATTTTGTTGCCCAAGTTTGTCAATAGACGGTGAATCACTAACGGGATATACAAAAACAAAACTGCCACATGCAGGAGCACCCAACGAATATGACAGGTTTGAAGAAAGACGAACTTCACTCTTCGAAACCTGCAATTGATGATGAAATACATAACAGCTATGAGCCATGCTGGAATAAGTGTATCATTCTTGAACGGACCTTGAAGGATAAAGCAAATTTCGTTCAAATAATTTTCACATTCAAACCTTACAAGAAGGAAAAACTGTTGCCAGTACGAAATAGTTCCCCGCCCTATCTACCATTCTCGCTCCCAATTCAACTCCAAAGCTCGCACTAAATTCATCCGCAATCAAGCTGAGGGGACCATCACCATACCTCCTCGACGATGGAGCTAGTGCCACCTGCAAACCATGTCAAAATATATCCAGATCCAATATATAGGCAAAGACTGTTAAGTTCTTATGCAAAAATAAACCACGATGAATCACAAGATCACAGCTCAACAATCCTGATACACAAACAAAAAAAACATGTAAGGCGTCTGTTAAAACCTAATAATCGAGAAACTTTATTCATCATACTCGTCCTCCAACAGGATAGATCGTAATAAAACACACATTGCAAACTGATACGGATTAGTTTTGGCCCTTTGGGGTTTACTTGGATCATTCAAATTTCCCATGATTGATTCTACTGCGATTTACAAAATGACATTAGATCAATCACAAACTTGACAAACGCGATGCACACCTATTTCACTACATCTAACGGTCAAATTTTGAACTATATATTATCTTCGTTACAGAATGCATCAAACTTCTAACAGCTATATCGAACAACCAAGCACACATTCATCCAATCACATACCGAAACCACCGAACCAGGAGGAATCGAATCCGTGACCATGGCCGCCTCCGACAACCAAACCCGACACCCTCTCCCATTTTCCTCCCTCGCTTCCCCCTCCACCACTCTCCCCACCACCGCCCCCTCTCCAATCAATTCAGGAAATTTCCTCGCCGCGTCGGACACAAAGGACCTCAGTTGATTCTCGCTCAAACCCTCAGCGTTCGCCGCCGCCGCAGATGGAGATGAATATGAAGGGGTTGAAGGTGAAGGGGATGGTTTTGGGTGGCGTGATGGGGTTTTGGGTTGTTTTTTGGATTTCGACGGCATGGTTGGGAGGAGATGGGGGTAGGGCGGTGGTGATTAGGGTTTGAAGGAGGTTTAAACTGTGAAGCATGGGTGTGCAAATTATATCCCGAAACATCAATCCGGACTAAATACCGGATGAACCGAACGATCCCCCAGGGATATCGATATATCGATATTGGATGGGATTTTCGTAAATATCCCGAACCGACGGTATTAAATCGGACCAAAAACGTGTTGGATTCGTATGAAATTAGTTCTTATGTCTTGTTTATTATCGATGTATATACTGCATTGGTTTTTGCTCTGATTATGAGTAGAATCCTTATTTATGAATTTATTTTTTGCTTGTTCTACTAGACAGTATTTTATTACCCCGCTTATGATTTGTTTTGTTCGATGAATCTAATTATGTTTTTGATAATAAATTCCCAATAAAGTATGTTTCATGCAGTCTATTATTACTGGTAAGGTTCTGTTTGTAACTTAAATATCTATAAATTTGTAATAAAATTCATTGTTTGGATTTTAATTATCTTTGACTTAAAGTTAATCGGTATTGATACCAATGAAACAAGAAATACTGGACTTCCTTTCCCATGAAATCAAAATACCGATATCGGAACGAGACGAGACTAAAATTTCTGAAATATCGAAAAATTAGGACGGGACGAAAAATAGTTCAATACTGAACCAATCGGTTTTATGCACACCCCTATTATGAAGTACTCCCTCTTTCCTTTCCCCAAAAAAAGAAAAAAGAAAAAATTTCCTAAAAAAAAAAAGGGTTTTCAAGAATATATGTGATGACAGGATGTAATTACTCCCTCCTTTCAGAAAAAATAGCAATATTGAGCTAGGTAAGTAATAAAGTTGTTCATATTATGAATTGTTCACGGGACGATCAAACATCGTTTTATGCAAAATTATCGTGAAACATTAATTATTGTTCAAGTTATGTATTTCATGCCTGTGATGTAATTTTCTTACGTCGTTAAGACGAATACCGAAACTCCTAAAACTAATTGTTGAATAATACAATAATGATGCAATGTTATTAATTCCGGACGAAGGGACTAAAACTTATGATTGAGATTTCTGACCCAAAAAAAATATGATCGAGATTAAAACATACTACTAAAAGATGTATGATTGAAAACAGTAATAATTTAAAGGTTAATTATTATTAAGTTGATTCAAAATCCCAAATTATTTTTTATCACAACATTTTTGTATGGATTGTTGATATTGATTTTTAAAAAGAGGTCATATTTAAGTTTAAATATTGGATGATATAATGTCATTTTTATTTCTAAGCATTGCACAATGTCTTATGATAATTAAATAGAAGTATATATCAATGTGTAAATTACCAAATGGTGTCACTTAATTTTAGATTTTATTTATCAATAAGTGAAACCGTATTTTATAATTTATCATTTGATTTTTTTTCAACAAACAATAAATATTTGGCCTTTTGTGTTCCTAGACATAATATTCTCCTTCTATTTAATTTTGATCACTCAATCACAATCAAAATTACCTTTAATTAATCAATCCCTAAATAAATCTAACCCCTAATAAATCTTTAGATGACATCCACGTCTCTCATCTTCCTCCTCATCCCCCATTCTCCGACAAACACCCCCTCCGCCGCCTGCCTCATTCCTCTCCTCCCCCATCTTTATCGTTTTCTTATTCACATCACCATCACATTGCCTCACACTTCTCCATCATCATCCTCCCTTCACCATCGTCGGCCCACCAACGCCACCGCTCCCACCATCATCTCGCCGTCACCGCCACCATATCATCACCATCATCTTGTCATCATATCATCACCATCATCACCACCATATCATAACCATCACCGTCACCACATCATCACCATCATCTCGCCATCACTGCCGCCATATCATCACCATCATCTCGCCATCACCACCATCACCGCGTCATCAACTCACGAGCATCATCATCATCGTCTTCAAGCAGCAGTACGGATGCCAAGGGCGAGCGCAGCAACGACGTCGGGGCTGCGAACGGCTGCAGCAGGACAACGTCGGGACGTGGTTGTTGATCCATTTCCTCTCTTCCTTATCCGTGCTAGGATTCGACAACAACTAAGGTAACCTAGTCTCCTCTCTCGCCCTCGGGTTATGCACTGTCGTGGCTGTGTATATGTGTGCATTATGGTGTGTTGTCTGCGAACTGTGTACGTGTGTGTAGGTGGTAGAGTTGGCTGTGCATAGTATAGGTGTGCGCATGAGGTATGTGCAGGGCATCGAATGTGTGTGCGAGAAGTATGAGTTGCGCATGGGTTATGTGTATGATATGGCGATGATATAGTGTTATGTGGATGTATGTGTGCGATCTCATGATGTTGTGTGTATGCCATGGTTGCGTTGGAAATGAGAAGCATATATGTTGGGGTTAAAGTGATTGTCATGGAAGGGTTAAGGTCTTAAGGGGAAATGTGTGTATGGTGTGGCTGTGTGCTTATATGTGCATTTATGGCTTTCATATGAGGATGACAGTTTGCGCGAGGGCGTGGGCGAAGGCTACGGGTTTATGATGAGAAGTGTATGCGAAATGATGCGTTGCATCGGTTCCAGGGGGACTTGCATGATGAACTTGAACGATGAAGGTGTTGATGGTGTGCCTGCATGTGTCGTGGCTGTGGGTGTGCATTATGTGTGTTTAGGGTAATGTTAAGTATGTGTGTGAATATATGATATAACTATGCGTGTGTATCATGTACTCGAAATGTGCCTAACCTTATACTATTGTGACGAACGAAAATATTAAGGAATCGAACTATAAATATATATGTATATATATTTATATCGTGTCTTGACGTGGGGATCGGGATCGAGGATAAATGTTTTTCATGTTTGATGTGTTATATGGGGTATTCGGGATTAAATGGGTTAGAGTATGTACCATCGTGATATAAATACACTCTTGAAAAAAATAAATGAAAACAATCTTTAAATCGTTAAATAAAAAGGACACGGGGATGTAAACCTTAGTCACACTATCCATGAGATGAGGACTAATAAAACGCGAACGAAATAATACATAATTTATCCTTGAACAGTAAAGGTTGACCTTGACGTCCCTTATTGGATCCATAGAGATCAATCGTTATTTTCTTGAATGGCCTCGGTGGCTTTGGTTTGAGTCAGGGGACTCCGATATTTATTCTTTGAGTCATCATCACGGGTAAGGAATTAGTTAGGGAGCGGTGGGTATCCTCCATTCTCTTTGCATGTATGCAGCGGTTTCGACGTCGTTGTGATGGGGCTACGTATTACTCTCTGCAGGGAGGCAGAAATCATCTCAATGTTGGCATCCGGTGTCTCATTGAAAGCGCACAAGAGGTGCAAGACGACGCACGAAATATGCAGATGAGAAAATATAATCTTAAGGGTAACCTTATCGACGATTGACATTCTATCTCTATACCCTGAGTCGGTCGTATTTCGAGTCGATTCATGAACCCATAAGTAAAGACAAAAAGAAAGACTCTTAAAAATGATATGAATACATATAAAGTAAAATAAAAAGATACTGTTTGATATGACGTCTATATTTTTCTATAATATTATAAAAACATTTTAGGGACTTTCGACGGTTGCCATACCCGTTAGCGGGAATCCCTATAAATGAAATTCATACACTTTAGGTTGCTGAGCTGTTTTTGCTCACTGTTATATGTTTCATTTGCCGGTATGTCCTGGGCTGCCTGGAGGGTCATAGTGCAAGATTTCATTTATGCAGATAGTCCCACAGTCTTTTAAACATCACTTTAGCTCAGATTTCTATTTTGCCACATGTAACTTTTGGATCTGTATTATTCTCTAAATCTCTGTTGTAACTCAAACAGGTGCTCGAAGCTGTAAACTACTAATGTGATTACTGTTAATAGTTTCTTAATTTCTATACCTCTAAATCCATTTGATTTATTTGGTCTTGTCACAGATTCAGTTCCTGACGACATAAAGTCCACGTGTCATCCAACGTGGAAATTGGGGCGTCATGTATGCTCACTTATCGATCCCTTCGATCTTGTCCTCCAACTTCTGTATATAGCTGCCTTAACTTGTCGATTGTCTCATTCGATGTCTCTCAGTACGCATTGTCTCTATTATACGAGTGTACTGTCTTTGTTATACGGATGCACTATCTTTGTTATAGGAGTGCATGCACTGTCCTTATTATACAGGTACATTGTCCGTATTGAATATGTACTAGTGCGCATAGAATGAAAGATATTGACAATAATAGCATAGAAGAGGAACTGAGAATTGATAGACGTAGAGAATTTCATGAAAATATGAACGTATTGTCCGTGACGAAATGGACACACTGTGTCTTAGACGAAAGAGGCGATGACGTTGGCAAAGATGGAGGTGATATATGATCTTTTCCATCGACGACTACGATGATGATAGGAGTAGGGTTAGGGTTAGGGTTAGAATTTTGAGACAATGATTCAATTTAATTTTTAATTGGAGATTATTTCCAAGTTAGAAATATTATAATAGATTATTTTTTAATTTTATACTTGGGCAAATAAGACCATATCTTTTTTCAAGAGAACTTAATGGTAATAAAAATCTAATGTAGTAGTTGTTGGTAAATAGTTTTAACTTTTAACATTTAATGATAATTATCTCTATATTAATCAATACTCAATTATTCTGTAAGTATTATTGTATGTTAATGCGTAATTTATAGCATAACTAATGTTTAAACTTATACTCTCACAGTTCAAAAATTGTTGCAACACTTTGACCTGGACGCGTGTCGAAGCAACGTTTTACATGCGTGCAATGACGATCAAATATAGTTTTTTATAAATTTATCGTGAAACATCAATGGTTGAATAAGTTACGTATTTCAACCTAATACATGGTGCGGGACGATCAAACGTGATTTGATATGAAAACAAAATTTATATTTATGCGTATAAAATAATACAAAATATATATAGAAAATTACCCAAACATACAGTTTTGAAAAATTAATTCCAAAAAATAAATGCGGATTTTAATTCCTAAAACATACAATTTCAATGTTTCTCTCTCCTCCTCCAACAATCTCATATTCCTCTATCAAATCCACCTTCGTCTTTGCCCACCACCATCGCGACATCATCTACACAATCGTAATCTCTCCTCGATCTCCTTACACGATCTCTCCATCTCCGCTGCAGACGACGGACCCAAGTTAAAGGAACTCTTCGGTATTTTTGGAGAAAGTCAATTCAACAGTGACTCTGATAACATCAATTGATGATTACGAAGGTCGGCTGATGATTTTAGAGTTGTTAATTCAAACGATTTTTTATAGGACAGTGTTTTTGATATTGTTGGTGTTTCGTCATGGAAGAAACTATATTTGAGAATTTTTGATGCTTTTGAAGATAATGTTGATGCTTTTTGTAATTTTTTCTTTGTTTTCTTGTGATCGACTAATTCATGGAGATGGTTTATGGGGACTGCGTTTGTGGATTTATATGCGAAATGTGGATAGTGGGGGATACAAAAAAGGTGTTTGATGAAATGTCTGAAAGAAACAATATTGATCAAATATTAAACGATTTTATTATAAAAGTTTTGTGTTTTTTTGGCATTATTTTCTTCATCATTAGAATAGGTTTTTATTGTGTAGCATGTGTGAATAAAAATATTTTTTCCCTTCATATGTTCTTTTTTTCTTCAGGTGTTCTGTTTTTTTCTTCATGCGTTCTGTTTTTTTTTTCCTTCAGACACTTTGTCTCTTTTTTCTTCAGGCGTTCTGTTTTTCTTTTTTAGGCGTTCTGTTTTTTTTCCTTCAGACGTTCTGTTTTTTTTTCTTCTGACACTGTATTTTTTTTTTCTTCAGGTGCTCTGTCTTTTTTTTTTTCAGGCGCTTTGTCTTTTTTTTTCTTCAGGCGCCCTGTTTCTTTTTTAATTGACGCTCTATTTTGGGATTCCGACGAGGTGATTGGATTTTGACAAGGTGACCATATTTCGACAACGTCTTCGACGAGGCGGCCGGATTTCAACACGTCTTCAACGAGGTGGTCAAATTCCGACCACGTATCCGATAAGGTGGTCGGATTCCGACGATGATGGCCGAATTTCGGTCAAGATTCCGACGACGGTTGCTGGATTTCGGTGCAGAACCTGATGGCGGTTGGGTGATCGTAGGGGTTGAGATAGAGATGAAAATAAAGTTAAGGATTTAAATAAGATTGATGAATTGTATGTTTTTTGGAATTTAGATTCCTTATGTATCTTTTTGATATTTTTTTCAAGTTTTTATAATTTTGAATAAAAATCCCAAATATATAAATATCATAAAAAGTATGGAATGAAAATAATATTTTGAAAAAGAGGGGTTATATTATCTTCAAATTCATACCATCGTTACCTTAAAACAATTGTCCCACTTTTGTCTCTCCCAATCTAAATTTGTTTATACTTGAATTAGCTGAGACGTCAAATTAGCGCAATCACGACACACATTATTTACCGTCAAGAGCAAGTTAAGCCAGGACAAAAAGTAGACATCATAGACGTTACAAGGACAATTTCGTCAACCCGTAAAAATCCTCATAGACTCCAAAAGGAAAAACATCAAATTAGACATTATCCCCACCGTCCATCTCAAGACCCAACCCCATCCAACGGTGGACCCTCAAAATAGGATCCAACTAATCTCAGCCGTCCGATCCGGAAGTTCATTTCATATTTAACCCCTCGCTCTCGTTTACATTAGTCTATCACTCTTGGTCTCTCACTTGCATTTGCTTGCTGTGTACAGCTCATCACTCAACAGCAGGTTTCTTCTCTTTCTCTCTCTACGTCAATTTGAAGTCAGATCTTTGTTCGAATTGCTCGGATTTCGATTTCTTGATCGACATAAATGGATAGATGATGTTATTCCGATTCCATCGATGTGTTCTGTTTGTGTTTTCGGTACCGATTTGTGCTGCATTGCTTGAGATAATTGTTTTAGTGCTTGAATCGGAACTGTAACTGCTTATTCAGTGTAGATCTGTGGGAATTTGAGATCGTGGACTGGTTGTGGATGAGATTTGGCCGTTGGATCGGAACTATGTTTGGCTGTTGGATTGGTTGATCTGTGGAAGTTTAGATTGGGCATTGCTTGTGGTATCTGAATCGATTGTGAGAGTTTGCATTCGATTTTGGTTTTTCAATCTGTTTTACTGTAGAATGGTTTCGATTGCATTAGGTCTAACTTTCTGTTGCTTGAATCGGAACGCCAACATGTTTATCTGATGCCGATCTGTTGAAACTTGAGCTCGGTTTTGGTTTCAGGTTTTGTTGGGATAATCACTGATAATGTGTAGAAATTATGTCAAATCTGTTGATCCGAAGGTCGAGTGTCATTGATCTGGCGATGTTATTGGCGAATGTGACAGTAATAGTTCATTGCAGGAATGTGGGTTTGTGTGGTGAATTTGAGACATATGGTTAGATATGGAGTTGATCTCTCGAATTCTATTGATTTTACTGTGGAATATCTAGATCTCTACTTCACATCTCCAATTTATGGTGATTTGTTAGGATTGGTGGGAATGGGAGTTGTAATCTTAGCGATGTTGATAGCTTTAGTTTGCAATCATGTTGTAGCAATGGAGAAGTGTCGTTTGCATTTTCGAGTTCAAATGCTGTGCATCGAACTCTAGATCTATTTTTAGGTTTCAATGAATCTGGTCTGTTGATGTAATTTTCACTCCACCCAAAGCAAATTGAATATAGTGAGTGTGAACATGGGCCCACCTTACTCTTGTAGGATTATAGTGTAGTGTTGGAGTAGATTTAATTATGGCACCCACTTTTTTGATGATTTTGTATACCAAAAGTTACTGTGTTTTTTTGTTATGAATTGATATGCTCTTCTTCCTCTATACTCTTGCTTTATGTATTATGTTCGCTTTTGCAGCTCTCCCTTTTCATGCATCATTGTAGAAGGGGAAGAAAAAAAAGAAAATTAGGGGGGAAAACCTAACATGCATTATTGGCTCACTCTTGCTTTTACACATATTACTTGAAATGTTGTGTTTTTATGTAACTTATCAGTTCGTTGATGATTGAAGTTCTGTGATTAATTCGGCTTGTGTTTGATTCCAGGAAACATGAGAGAAATCCTACATGTTCAGGGAGGACAATGCGGAAACCAGATCGGATCCAAGTTCTGGGAAGTTGTCTGTGACGAGCATGGCATTGACCCAACTGGTAGATACATTGGCTCATCGGATCTCCAACTGGAGCGTGTGAATGTCTACTTCAATGAGGCATCATGTGGCAGATTTGTTCCTCGTGCTGTTCTCATGGATCTCGAGCCTGGTACAATGGATGCTGTTAGGACAGGTCCTTATGGTCAGATCTTCAGACCCGATAACTTTGTGTTCGGGCAATCTGGAGCTGGAAACAACTGGGCTAAGGGACATTACACTGAGGGTGCTGAGCTCATCGACTCAGTTCTTGATGTCGTGAGAAAGGAAGCCGAGAACTGTGACTGCCTCCAAGGTATATACCCTTTGCTTTAATCCTTTCAAGTGTTTTCTGAAGATGACAGACATTCTGTTCATGTTTTGTATTCTTTCCTTGCTAACTTGGCCATCTTTCTCTTGAAGGGTTCCAAGTCTGTCACTCTCTAGGAGGAGGAACGGGTTCTGGAATGGGTACCCTATTGATCTCAAAGATCAGGGAAGAGTACCCTGACAGAATGATGCTCACTTTTTCTGTCTTCCCGTCACCTAAGGTCTCCGACACAGTGGTTGAGCCATATAATGCAACACTTTCGGTTCACCAGCTCGTGGAGAATGCAGATGAGTGCATGGTGCTGGATAATGAAGCACTCTATGACATTTGTTTCAGGACACTCAAGCTTACCACTCCTAGCTGTGAGTATTCTTTCACATCACAAATAGTTGGCCATTGTTGTCATTCTGTTAGAGCTCTCCTTGTTTCTTGAATATTGATCTAGGAATGATTGCTTCTGCCTAACGGGTGTGCCAAAGAGGCAAACGTGGTTACTTCAGCCTAAGTGGCATTTTACTACCTTTTCCGGCTATAGCTGCTGTGTTTCTTCTAACAAAGTGAAATATTTAGAGTTGAAACCCGTTTCCATAACATTTATTGATATCTCGCTCTTTTAGCACATTCAAGACATTCAAGTTGAAATAGGCTCATGATCACAGGATTTATGCTGAACTAACTCTTCATGCAATCATACCCCTTGATAACTGGAATTTTGTATCAAACCTCAGTTTAATGCTAGGTCTCTTTCTGATATTGGTATTATGTCTTTATTTGCTCACACAAATGCTTCTCATTGCTTGTTGTTCCAGTTGGTGATTTGAACCATTTGATTTCTGCAACAATGAGTGGTGTGACATGCTGCCTTCGGTTTCCCGGCCAACTGAACTCTGACCTCCGCAAACTGGCTGTCAACCTGATCCCCTTCCCCCGTCTCCACTTTTTCATGGTGGGATTTGCCCCCCTCACATCTCGTGGCTCACAGCAGTACCGTGCCCTCACAGTCCCTGAACTGACTCAGCAAATGTGGGATGCCAAGAACATGATGTGTGCTGCAGACCCAAGGCACGGGCGCTACCTCACTGCCTCAGCCATGTTCCGTGGCAAGATGAGCACCAAGGAGGTGGACGAGCAGATGATCAACGTCCAGAACAAGAACTCCTCCTACTTTGTGGAGTGGATCCCGAACAATGTGAAATCCAGCGTCTGCGACATCCCACCAAGGGGACTCTCGATGGCTTCCACCTTCATTGGGAACTCGACCTCCATCCAGGAGATGTTCAGGAGGGTGAGCGAGCAGTTCACTGCCATGTTCAGGAGGAAGGCTTTCTTGCATTGGTACACAGGGGAAGGAATGGACGAGATGGAGTTCACTGAGGCCGAGAGCAACATGAATGATCTCGTGTCCGAGTACCAGCAATACCAGGATGCAACTGCCGATGAGGAAGGCGAGTACGATGATGAAGAGGAGGAAATCCAGGAGCATGCTTAAGTTGATTCGCAGCACGCTTGTGGGAGATAATGGATATGGTGAGTGTTCTATGATCTAATGTGCTTGACGTTACATGCTTGTAATCTAGTTGTTGTACTCTGTTATCTGTCCTTGCCCTTGCAACTTCGTCTTAATCTAGTGGTGTGTGGTTTGATATCCTGTGAAATTTCTTCATTTTGAGGTGTGATTAAACTCTCTTATTGCTTCACAATAATTTCAGTTTTAAGGTATGTCCCCTGGCCCTAGTCCCATTGTCTCCAAAAAGAAGGTTGATCGCATTTTATGGCGGGATTTGCTCGTGCACTACGTGATTTATGATCTCAACTCTTTTGGTGTAACATATGAACTTAATCCGTAAATCTCTTTAAGCTGTAAATAGCTACTCCTTTTGTCATATAATTTTTGGATCATTTTATAAATATTATAATACTTATTTAATTTTTTATTTGAAAATAATTTTATATTTAAATAATTATAATATCCTATTATATTTTATTATTATTATTTTTTTCATTCTTTAGACATCATTATAAAAAATCACAATATAATAATTAAAATATATCAAATTTAATATAAAAAAATGATTCGGATTAATCTGTTATAAGAGTTAAGGAAGGAAGGAAGTATGAACTAGCTTAGAATCTGTAATGATATTTCTTTATTTTGTTTTAGTATTTGTCTATCTTGCTTGAGGAAAAGGGTTACCAGTATATGTTGCTGATAAAATTTTCTTACGATTTTGATAAAATAAAAATAAATCTTATGTGCATTGGGTTGTGAGAGCTGGCGATGAAATGATCGTAACAAATGTGACCCACGACAATGAAATGGCAATTCAAAATAGCGCGCCCACCAACCCTACTCTATCTGTCGGCAGACACAGTTTGACAAATGTTGACGATTTATTTACATATATTTGCGGTACTCCAGTAGTTTCATGGAACTCGTGATTATTGTTCTCTTTTCAATTTGATTGTGACACGCAACACCTTACTAAACTATTCTCTCCATCTTAAAATAGATGTATTGCGTGTTAAATTTTTATAAAATTTAATAAAAAAAATATTTTTTAAAATGATAATGAGATTTATTATATTATTTATGAAAGATAATAATTGATGTATTATAATCGAATTTGATTGATTTTATATTTTTTTAGATAAAAATTTTATAAATATGATAGATTGTAATTATAATGAAACATTTTTAAAAAATATTATATTTATTTTAAGATAGGGAAATAATATATGTTCAGTATGACTTTGCTTGATTATCTTTAGCTAATGAACAAGGAGATTACATGACCTAGCATTTTGTTGAATTTGTGCCGTGTCTGGTAGCTAATGTCACTTCGCCTTGATATTTTCTCTTGCTTATAATTTAGCAATATGTAACAGAACGGTACCGATACCGATTTTGGATCAGACAATCCCCACACGAATAATATATAGGAATTTATTATGTCGATATAAACCATATCAATACGATCTTTGCTGATAAGGTGTACAATTCAATTTTTTTATTAAAAAAACAATCAATTAATTTTTATTATGTAGAAAGTTACAATTTAAATTTCAAAAAAATCCATACCCAAATTATTCTCCGCTATTTCAATAAATACATCTAAAAAAAATCCTAAATTTTTCCTCATCTCCACACTTCTCGTCTCCTGCATCTCTCCCATTGTTGTTGCCGTTGTCGTCCTCCCCCATCTCTCTCGTCGTCGTCCGATGTCGTCATCCTATCGCCATCGTCGTCGTTGTCTGAACATGGTTTCAAAGGGGTTTGTTTGACGATGAAGGAGTACAACCGGATACAGCTACAATTCCGACGAAGACATACTCCAATTTTTACAATTTCAACGAATTGTAATTCTGACGTGGGATGTTGATTGGTGGTGCGAGAAAGTTATACGCCTGTGTAAATTTTGTTGTATCTCTTGATATACGAATTATCACGACGTACGTCATTGGATTATTTGAGTTGTACTCCTATGTAAAATTGTTATGCCTGAAATAATGGACATATGCTTTTTGGGAAGATGAAAATGAAAGGAAAGAAGATAACCGATCAGTTTTTAAGAAGGGAAGAAGAAAATGAAAGTTTCAAGGGAAAACGATTACAAGATGTGATAAAGGACAAAATCGATCAAAAGATTAAAATTCAAAAAAATACAATTCCATGTATATAAAAAAAATATATGTGAAATAGATTGAAAATGTAGCCTTATAAATAATTATCTGTTAAGAATTTAATCTTCTGATGTTTTATAGATCGCCTTGATGGCGAAATGTAAACCTCATCCTCCAGTCAAATGGGCTTAGTCAAGCAAAATGTTCTACTCCAGTTGTATCAACGTCGAAGGACAGTCATAATGGATTCAACAACACAATCAATCACCGTAGTTATTCTGAATAAACATATGGAAAACACCAAACACGACCAAAATGATATGTTCTACCTAATCCAGGGAGCCAAATTTTCAACAAGAAAGATAAGTACATATTCGGCACCAATTTTGTATTCCCTCCATATCAAATAAATTATAATATATTATTATAATATAATAAATATTTCATACAAATTATAATATTTTTATTTTAAACAATTTTTTAATGTAAAAAACTCCAAATTATCCTTAGTTTATATCACATCATGTTCTCTTTTATTATTTTTTCTCTCTCTTCGTTCACTCACAATTTCTTCACTCCACTAAAATGATAACAAAATAAATTTTTACAAAGTCAATACATTTTTTAATAATCGTATCATCAAGAGTATAAGATTTCTCATCTAAAAATATCCTTCCTATAATTACCCTCTAATCGACCTGCCAATCAATTCATCGGGGCGGTTTCCCCCCATATTACGGCACTGATGCTAACAATGGCTAAAATGCACATAATTTGTCAAGTCTCAAATCTTCCTTTCTTTCGAGTTGTCGCGAACAAGTATCATGTTCGTTGACTATATTCCTCCTCATAGGCGCAACTACGGCACCTTTGTTGACGTCGTAGGAAAAACTTGCAACCAACTCGACAACGAAACCTTTGTTGGTGTCATAGGAAAAACTTGCAACCAACTCGACAACGAAAGAAAAGAGACGATCATTGAACAACCTTCCGCGTTTCGAAAGAATTCGTTTAACAGGTTGACCATCATTAGACACGGAGTGCATGTGAAAAGAACCTTTTTATTTCATTGAGATATTTCTTTTATGTATACACCAGTCCTTATTTGGATATAACAATCAAGGGCACCATGAAAATGCACAATGACTATGTGCAAGACCACTTGTACCAGTTCATTTCTGTGACAAATAAGGAAACAGCTCGGCGACCAAAACGTTATTCGAGTTCAAAAAACAGGATTCTCCTTATGATGAAATGACTCCGGCATAAGTAGTAGGCCTCGAACACAAAGAATATGACTCTATCAGCGACCTTCTTGTGGCTGCATAAGGGAAGCCTGTATAGCATGGATCACGAAACGGGTTCAAGGAACAAGCTTTCATGGCGGTTACCTCCGTCCATTCGCCCATTGCCGGTTATGGTTGCCGAACCTTCCGTGGAAGTGCTTCGGTCCAAGACCTTGCTTTGGGAGATCATGAACTTCCATGACTTGTATTGTCCTTTGCTTCTTGGCTGTTCCAACCAAGAAAAAGTTCAGCACTGGCATTGTGATTTGATTAATTTACCCGGGCGACCTTGGGTTTATTGATTAGACTCAACCTACGCTAAACTACCTATCAGCATCAGTATCTACTTGAAGTTTCACCAGATATGATCAGCCATGAGAAAGGAACATGATCCTCGAAGAGTTCCCCGTTCCCGAAAACAATACAGAATGCGTAAGAGGAAAAGGAAGTTATTAGTGGTACCGTTCTCGGCTTGTTGGTAACTCTCGTGAAGTTTCCTCTTAGAGGCTTCAAGTTTTAGCTTGACAGCATCATCGTCTGCACTCCTAAGGTTCTGTACTCAACAAACAATTAAGACTGAGATTTTACTTCAAACCAACAGAACAAGAGGAGAATTTGATCAATGTAACTTTCATTACCGCCATTTGAGGAGGTGGTCTTCTTTGCATAGCCGGTTTATCCGATTTTTGCTGGACCTTGACCTCATTGCCGGCCCTCTGCATACTATTAGCATTCACAGGTCTCCCCGGTCCAAACTGAGAATTTGAAGCCTTAAGCAGCTTGGCAACGCCTTCTTGTTGCTTCATCTGATGGTCCCTTGTTTCCTTAATATTTAAACTTCCCCTGTTAGAAAACTGTTCTCGTCGGGTGTGGACGACATTTTGCTTAGGTATAGGTGGTTTTCTCCCGCCTTCACGATTTCCACTACTTCGAGGATCTAAAAAGGAAGATCCGCAATCATAATCTATCTATTTAGGATGAAAATCCGATTGAAGACGTGGGCATATAAAACATATAGTATCAACAAAAGGATAAAGGATTGAAATTTCAACTCACTTCCATCTTCATCCATGTCTTCAAAGATCTTCAGATGATCCCCACAAAACGAGAAATAAACAGAGTCAATCACTGACCAATGATAACAGAAGCACAAATGAGAGTTGGCGGAGTACCTGAGATAGCTCGATACCCTGTAAGGAATTGAAAGCTCCTTCGTCCAAAGGAGGAGAAGGAAGTCCTTCTTCGTCGTCAACAACAGATGGGTTCACAGACTCAGGTGTACTTTCTGCACCATAATACGTAGACGATCACGATCCAAACTCCAATAAGCAAAGTTGACAACGCTTGTCTTTCCTTTCCTACAACCTTGAGGGGGAAAATGAATAATATTGATACCTGTAAACGCCTCCGCAGTTTTCACCCATTCATCGACCATAATCTTCCATCCCCTAAAGTAAAGAAACAGAAAGTAAAGCAAGAAAGTTAACCGAGGATAATAATGATAAATGAAAAACCAGAAGGACCAGAAAGGTCCAAGATGCTCGACTTTAGTTAATCATCCAGATATAGAAGCACAATAGCTTTATCACGAAATGGATAAGAACGGAGTGAATTAGCAATGCCTTATAATTGTAGTTTACAAAAAGAAAGTAGGCACGTTAAAAGGAAAAATAGTGACATGATGTTATCAAGTAACTCTGATGCTTCCTGTCATCGGAAGCCTCGCAAATTACAGATTAAACGACGAGCAATGGGATTATCAACACAGTGATGATTACTTACTCAATTAGTTCTTTAGTGAGATGACGCATCCGCTGTGACCGACTCTTCCGCAGGCATTTTACAGCCTTTCCGATCTCAGTTGTCTGAAAAATTCAAAAGGTTTGTCATGAGAAAACTGGACTCAGACAAGAAAGAATCCGCCTCTTTCAATGATCATAATGCATGCCTTTAGAATGTCGACATTAAGCTCCATGAGCTGCAGCCTCCTCAATGAGTCATATAGCTCAGAATCAGTCTGCCAAGAACAAAAAAAGCACCTTCTTTAATATCAAAAATCAAACAATTGATAAATTAAACAACCAGATGATCATCATAGCAAGATGCTCGAGGGAAAATTATTATCAAAAAATAAAAAATAAAAAATCAAACACATCTACAAAAAAAAAAAACACCTAGTTAAAACCAATAAAATTTCAATGCTCGAGGGAAAACCAGATCCATCAATTGATAACATAGCGAGATGCTATTTCTGCTTTGGCTATAGTACATGGAGAGCTACTCATTAAACACAATCAATGGACTTGGATACGTTGTTCCCAATTCGTGGAATGCAGAGGCTTAGGGAATCAGATATCTACTATGTAACTGAGAGTTACCTACCAAGAATACTTGCAGATTCAAATGTCATCGCCTCACTTCATGAATGTTCAAACTAATGCAAAACAACAACAAAACCACCTAAACTAAGCAGTTCCCAACACAAGCAAAAAAATGCTAATCAAATGCCCTAATTCACCAAGCATAATAGCTAAATTAAACGATGATGATTATGAACGCGATAGATAACCTAAACAACTCAACTATCATCAACATTAGGGACAGAATGATCAAAGAACAATCACCTCATTTTCAAAGTTTAGAAGCACCTCTTTGATCCTAAACACCTCACCAACAATCTGATTCTCTTCATCAATCTCATCATTCAAAGCCTCAATATCAACATCACCACAACTGTCATACTTGCTCATCTGATTCCCTTTCATCATCTCAACATGATCATCATCACCACAACCACCACAACTATTAGACTTGCTCTCTTTGCTATGAACACCATCAACCTCACTCTTGATCACGTCATCATCATCATCATCAATATCTAAATCGCAACGATTGCATCGACGAGTCGAATTACAAGAAAACAACAACTCGGCTATCGAATCACGCTTCGATCTCAACTCATTTGGATGATCACAAGCTGCAACCATGATTGCTTTCTCAATGATATCAAAGATGCCACAGTTTGCAGAACTGAAAACTTCCCTCCAATGATCAATAACAACAGCAGCTGCCATCTTTGATTGGAATCTTTGATAAATCAAACAAAACAAAACAAAACAAAACTGACCCAGATGAAGAAATCGAGTTCTGATCAAAACCCAGAAACCAAAATCGAAGCTTTCATCAAAATGGTACCCAATTTTTCTCAATCTTTCTGTTTTGGTCCCAAAAAGGATAATAATCAATGACGAAAAATTTTCAGACCCACAAGTTTATTCGAGATGGGTAACAAGATTTGATGCTGGAATCGGGATAATATGCTCAAAATTCCATTCTTGAACCCTAAAAATTAGAAAAAGAAACCGAAAGGTTGTATTTTTTTTTTCGGTTTTTTTTTTTTTGGGCAAATCAAAATCCAATCCACCCAAGAACTACAAAACTCAAAAAAATCAAGATCCGAAATTGAAATTATCCTCTTCACTTTCTTCCTCTTCTTGCTTTGATTGATTGATCGAGTTTTTTACTTGAAAGAGAGAAAACAGAGCAGCTCACCAACAAAATACAATAAAAAAGGAAGCTGATGAAAATTCCTCAAAAAAATCATGGATAAAAATTATTAATACGCGGAAAATGTGTTGTGGGTCTGCGTGGGCGGTTGCAGAGGAAGAAGATGAGAAGATGAAAACAAAAGAAATCGTGTTGATTATTTTTATCTTTTATATTATTTTTGTACTTTTATGTCCCACATTTGACTTTGATTTTTTTGGATGTGAGAGAAGAAGCTGAGGATCCCATCCGAGAGAGGGGTCTGGTGATTTCTAGAGAGAGAAGAGAAGATTATGAGACACAAAATCAAGAGAGAAGATTTGTGTGCATTCACTTCGTTAGACGAGTCTTAGCGTATGTAATGAGAGGGGTATTTGTGTCATTTGATAATCTATCCGATTAGATTAAGAATTTTGAGGGTGTGTCACGATATAGATATGTCTAATAATAAATAAATGATTGAGATTAAAACAACACAAATCAAAAATTAAAATTAAAATATTATTTTTTTAATCTTAATCATTTATTTTTTATAACTTAATTTTTATTATTTATTTTTTACTAAATACACTTATATTCTGACATATATTCCCCTTCCTTTAGATTAATTTGTGGTCGGAAATTTTCTTAATTCAAAAGACATTAGAAACTTTTAATGATAACAGAACGAGAATGCTTACGTCTTTGTCTTCTTTAAAACTTGTATTTTACTGAAGTTTTTTGTATGGTTGATAGGCCTCTGGTTTTGGTAGTGTTTTGATAATAAATTGTCTTAATTTTATGGTACAAGTTTGTTCATTAATATTATAGACCTTACTAAGATATATTAGTTCATTAATACAAATACTTAACTTGCTCATAAACACTTATAAGTTCAATTAATAAATGTTGATCTTGATCAGAAGATATCAAAACCAAGCTGACTAATTTAATTCTGGGATAAACAGAATCAAATGATGTTGATTTAGGTGATCATTCTGGCTATTGGGTTATTTGGGTTAAACGAGGTTAGTCCACGTAACTTTTGGTTTTGCTCTCCTTTTCTATGTTGAAGGGTAAAATGGGGTAAGAAAGTAAATTTTGGAGTTGATAAGTGTGGAGGAATTATTGTCCAAAAAGAAAAAAAAAAAAGAAAAAGAAAAAAAAGGAGTAGGAATTTATATTGTGGAGTGATAAATGTGAGCCACGCGCGTTTTCACACCTGCGCGCTCTTGCCATTATTGATGAAAGAGAATTTATAGGACAAAATTTTTAAAATGGATGATCATAATCATAGGCGAAAAAAAAAAAACAGTCATATAGTTGTAGTCCCTCACACATAATTTTTTTTTTGATTTTAAATTTTTATAAAAAAACTATAATCATATTGATTGATTTTAAATCAATTTTCACATTCTCAAATTATAATTGCAGTTGTTTATGCTACTTATTGTTACATTGAATTATAACTAAAAGAGAATAAATATTTATATCTGGTTATAATATTGTAAGACTTATTATCATCACAAAAATTATTCATCGTTTATTCTCATATAGATTTTTTTTTTGATAATTCCCATATGAAACTTAAATAACAATGAAATTATGTATCAAATATTATTATGATGTCGGTTTAAATGATTCTAAATGGTAATCATTGATGCAAAATGAATTCTTTTCCAGGAGAAATAGATCTTAGAATCGAGAAAGGAGTGGCTCGTAGTGAATGTGAATATTTGGATGGAATGAATGTGTCAAGTTGGTCTACTTTGTGTGTTTGATGCTGATTGGCCATTACCATTGTTTATATGTTCCGTGCCTTTTTTTTTTTGGGGATAATGCCAATGTGATCATTGCTCTAAATCAAGAGTACAAGCCTGTATCAGCACCCCTAAGGTCACAACACGAGGCAATCGGAGAGACGCGTCGACATTCACTTTCAGACGCCCAAACGAAGGCGCCTGCCATTTCTTCAATTCCTCGCAGTTAGTCAACTTCCCTTGTGTGATGTTGAGCTTCATCTTCACCCGCAGCTCATCCCCCTTAGCCTCCCCCATCTCATCAGAGTCGACTTCCAAGACCATCCCCACCCTCTTGCTAATCGTAGGGATCCCAATGGGACACCCTTACTAGATCGGACATGAGTCAAAAGAATAGTCGGACAGCCTCTACTCCGAAACATACCGATTAAGATGCAATAAGTTGTGATCATATTACTCTTTCGAACTTGAAGATGAAGGCATTATCGCTGAGGCTCTTGCACTCTATAACCCCATGTACTGCCCATGCTCTTACTATTGACGATCTTATGACTTCCATTGAAACAGGCCTCGTCGACAGTAGCCTTGCTACCACTTTCCTGTCTACTGCCTCATCTTTGTGTAGCCTTTCCACCCACCTAACAGCCACCGGATCTCGCTCTTGATTCGTCAGCCTCAACTTTCGTCCCATTTGAAGGATACAATCCTCCACCCCCCCACCCTATCTCCATCGACGTGCCTGGTGGTCAACATGGCGACCAACACCATTGACCTTCCGTCAAGAGTCGGCCCCACTGTCAACCAATTCCCCTAAGAAGTCTTCGCTCTTCACTAAGAAACCCTAAGAATACTTTTGGATCTTTGCTCCATGCCTATTCTTGAATACCCATTTAATCATATCGTTATTGATTATCACAAAATAATAATCATAATAAAGATGATAGATAAGGGTATTTAGCGGATGATTATGAGGATAAGGATTTTAACATAAGATCGATAACCTTATTTCAATGTATAAGATATCCCCCTAATTATCTTTCTAACTATAATTTCTTAACAATATATCTATCTTGTATCTTGTAAAATCTATAAATATAAGGGGGTCCAAGGAATAGACCCCGATCTCATATTCCATATACAAAACTATTATTGTTGTTATTTTCTCTCTTGTCATTATCAGACAATCTGTCATCATCATATCATGATCAAGAGATCGTCAATCCTCGAGGTTTGATCATGTAAGTGTTTTCAATGCAAACAGTTTGACGTCACCGTGGGACCTCTGATTCGATGGCACGAAAGATCCGGAGTCAAACAAACAACAACTAAAGGGAGAACGATCAGCAAAGTTTGGAACAAAACGGTCCGAACAGTAGACCAGACATGGCAAGAAGTACTACCTCAACTCATAGCGATCCTCGAATCCATAGCCGACTTGGAGATGATGGATAGCGGGACAGGAGCATGTACCGCCTGGGATCTTATCCTTGTTCGAAAGTTTAAAAAAGAAGATGCAGAAGTCAATGGAAAAGATCATAAAGAAGGTAATGATTTCTAACCCTTCTTTCTTTGACTCCCAACTCGGCATTGGGGGGAGAAGAATCCTAATAGAAAAGGTCAAGACGGACAGAGATTGTGTAGAACAACCTCCGGATGATAATCTAAAGAACTTACGACTCAAGTTAAGAAAGAATTCGAAAACTTGAACGACACGTTCAATTAGCCAAGCATCAACAGACGAAGTTGAGGTCAACTCGGCTAATCGAGGATCAAATTCAGAAGCAAACCAGGATGTCATCAAGATGATTGAGCAACCGATTGAGAAGAAGATAGAAAGCTCGGGAAAAGGGAAAATCGAGGTAAGAAAAGTTTCTCCTTTTTTGGAGAAGATACTTCACGGATCATCCCCAGATCGCTTCAAGATGCCGCAACTGAAAATATATGACGAAACTATAGATCCGAGCTCGCATGTCCATAACTATGAATCCATCATGGATATCTGTTGAGAATACAAACCCACATTAAAATTTAGTAGCTCAAAATAACAATATATATAGATCTTGTGTTACTTCTGTCATTATCAATTAATTTTGAGATGAAACCTCAGAGGTTTAATACCTACGGAGCCAATGCAACTACCCTGTGTAAAAGCCTTTCCTAAAACCTTCAAAAATGCAGCTCGAACTTGGTATGGTACCCTCCCCACTAGCGTGCATAGACTCGTTTAAGGTTCAAGACTCAATGCCTTGGTTGTTGTATCATGTGAAAAAGCACCATGTATTTTTGATGTCCTCGAACCCAGCTTCATGAATACACTTACACATCTCAGCATATATTTCAATCTGAACTCCCTGATAACCATATTTCTCTTCCATTTTTCATATACGTGTTAAAATCCCCCATGACAACCCAAGGGATAACCACATTTCTCTTCTATTTTCTTATACTTATAAACCATTTGGTAACAATGTCTTCAAACTATTCACCTCAGTAGGAGAAACTATCATTCCCTAAAAAAACAAAGACAGTAATTAATATGATTTATCAAATATATGATATATAAATGTTTGTAATCTTAATTCTCTTGGAAAAAATAAAAAAACGAAAGTATTTTATGATAACATAAGATATCGGATCCCTGGCTCAATTTTAAATGAAAAAAAATACAGAAGATAGATAATGCATAAATAAAATACATTGCACTATTATAATAATGTGTTTATTCTTTTGTGTTTTTTAGTGACACCATGGTATTTTCATAAATAAAAAAGGAAGATAGAGGATAAGATAGAGCAGAACACGACAATATATTCGTCGTCTGATCGCTACCATTTTGTCGTTATTAAAATATTCGACACATTTCATGTGTGGTGTAGCTAAGCTCCGCTTTTGTGAAAGTGGTGTCCATATAACAATAAACGAAAATGTATAAAGAAAAGGCTGGGAGCCACGAAACATTTGCACTTACACGTAACGCATATTCTATGAATATATATCTTAAACACGAAAAATGTAAATGAGTATGTACAAAGACACATGACATTAAATAATTTATTTTTTCCAATATAACATGATTAGATACGTTATGAAAAAAGTTTCAACTATATTTCATCTTTTTTTTTTTCGAATTTCTTCATATATAACAAAACTTAATATCTCCGTTGGACAAATGCTAACGTAATTGATAACCGAAGGCTGAAATTGATAACAATTATGTTTAATTACTTATATTTCTACTTTTGACCTCCTTTATTTTCACTCCGCCATTTTTCAACTCTAACTTGGGACTATTCGTTTTGCAGGATGACTTTGAATTCTACTCGGATTTAAACAATAACGTGATCTATACTTATTCAACATAATATCTTGATGTTTGAATTGAATCGGTTGTTATTGGAAAACATATGTTTACCTTAAACTTGTGTTGAACTCTATATATGAGTAATTTTATAAACACACTGAACAATCACATATTCACATCCTTATTCAATGTAAAGATGAACACCACATGCGCATCATCTTCCTTAGCTTCTGTTCAAAATCGAAATATCGAGGTTGTTATTG
This sequence comes from Drosera spatulata, assembly GCA_035668315.1. Classification (NCBI taxonomy): domain Eukaryota; kingdom Viridiplantae; phylum Streptophyta; class Magnoliopsida; order Caryophyllales; family Droseraceae; genus Drosera; species Drosera spatulata. The sequence continues at coordinate 17,189 of JAOVYX010015634.1, read as the reverse complement.
AGGTTGTGACAATTCTACGGAGTATTTACAAAACAAGTTCATACCATAAACACCATATAGTTCTAAACCGATACTAAATCATGCTTGACGTTCGTGTACAACTCTACAACTTGGAATAAGAATATCACAATTTACTATGAGATGAAAGACTATAGGAAATGAAAGACTAAAGGAATATTAGAGGCGATGAATGCATTGATTGATTCTAGAATCTTGAAAAATCAATTTGCCCCTAACCACTCCAAACCATGAAAAGGCGCCTTTTTTTATTGAGTTGGATTTCTTGAGGTGGGGAGGCATTTGTGCCCAAAAAGTCAGGCGAAAATAAAAGATGTGGTGAGACACATGAACATTCATAGGTCTTCTAAGATAATTTCGAGTTATCATGAATAATGCATTCATCACCCCCTCAAATACAATCCCAGCTGTGTCTTGATATCCTCGGTGATAATCAAACCTTGGATCTCATGGTCACTTCATCCTCCCCTTCTTTGACAGTTTGTCAGCAACAAGTAAAAAGAGGCTAACGGGAGAACCTAGTCAACATGCGTTATCATGTTCCCCTTTTTTGGGTGCTACGTCTCCCTTCCTTGCTCATACAATGGATTTGTTATTTTCTGCCTTGAATAGTCGTAAAGTCAAAACTATCTAAGAAAATGGCAAAGTTTTCTCATTAATGGCTTTTCTACCCCCACAAAGGTGACGAGTGATCCACGATGGTCAACCTTTGGAAATATCATAGTCGGTGCATTACATGTCAACCTGCTCTTCACCAACTTCCAGTGCACGCGTAACGTTCATTTAAAACAGTGATGACACCACTGGAACGGAACTCCATATTTTCCCAAGCACACGCTCATGACACTGTTACAGACGATTTCGAATAATAGACAGGTTGTTCCAAAGTACCAAAGTATGCTCGAACAACAAACTAAACGAGATACGATATCAAAATCCAGCTCAAGTCAATTCTCTTCAGACAACTTAATCAACAGCCGCGAATATTGGATAGTGGCTAACTAGCTTTCCCTCGACATCTTTGAGAGGATCCTCATGCTAGTCGTGCAATGTTCCCAATACGTCTTCATCTCGGTACAAGTGATAGCTGCATTTCAAAAATAACAAATTCATCACTGCAGGAACTGGCTTGCAAACAATCATTTAGCAAGTAGTTCACTCAAGTGAATACATGAATATAATTATAGAAACTCGATACAGTTGCTGCTCAGATGCTTATAGCAAAGTTGACAGAAGTCTAAGATGCTTATAGCAAAGTGACAGAACTCATGTGAGTGAAATATGGCTCTGCTTTCACCCAGACTAGATTATTATGACAGAAAATAGTGGGGCCAGCCGCAACACGGCCATGATTATGACTGGAAAACTTCCCCCCGAGCAAAGGGCTCGTACACTCCAATGCAAGAGTTACAGAAGAATTTGATCCGAGCAATGCTGGAAACTCAACCTCAAGTGAAACAAGGAAAGCAACAGATGAACATCATCAAGAAGCAACCTTCACTAGGGAAACACAAGAACTTGAAATACATAAAGAGAAAAAGAACAGCTCAAGGAAACTCGGACAAAGGAAGAGTTAACTTACTCTTTCTCGCCAAGTTTGACTTCAGTTCCACCATATTCTGGAAGCAGCACGGTATCTCCTTCCTTTACTGAGACAGGAATATGATTCCCCTCCTTATCACGAAGACCAGCTCCCACAGCCACAACTTTTCCAGAGTTCAGCTGGATCATTAAAACAGCAAGAAACTCAATGCCAGTTTAATCTAACGAAAATTATCATGCAATAAATACAAGGAAAACTGAAGCTAAAAAAGGAACCAGTTGGTTCCAAAGAGCTATTGAACTTTGACATGATGAACTTCAACAAGCCAAGGAACATGCTTGGTGAAACAGCGAAAGCAAACACATGTCTACATGAGAAAGCCGAGCCAGGAACAACTACATATTCCGCCACATTGGCAGATTACGCTCACATCAGTAAACATGCAGAACAAGCTCAATAGTGGAATAATGAAGCACATCTACATCTACTTTAAATGTGCTCATTAAGAATGATGCAACCTTAATACTAGAGACGAAATATACATTATGTTCTACCCAGAATTCAAAATGAGTCCCAGCCGAGAAATATCCAATGCAAGCAATCGAAAAGAGATAAACATATGAGTCCAATATATGAGGGTTTGTCGAAGATAGGAAAATAGGTACCAAAAATGATATTCAGAAATACTAGTTGGGATAAGATTAACTATATCAACTTCCCAAACCAACTTTAGGTCCAAGATTCCTTGTACGAACAACACAGGAGGAGCTAAATAACCCGATAACCATTGAATCAAAGGCACACAATAACATTGATTCAGAACACAACAGCCACTCACAGCAGGGTTCCGCTAGCGAGAAAACCCCTCCACTGCACACAATCTCGTTTACCGACTCCAAGCAACAACTACCATTCCCAGACGCAGTCACAGCAAACAAAACCCCCAGAATCCCCATCAAATCTTTTAAAAGGGGCAACGACCAAATAAATCGAACCATCAAAATCCAACTAAAACCCATCTTCCAAAATGATTCAACAGTATCAAACGATAGAATCAAAACGCGGAATCAATTGCCAAGAAAGACTTCGAATTCGAATTGAACCGATGAATTATTGAAACGAGACTGAGACACAATGGATATGCTTATACCGTTGGGGTTTTCTCGGGGAGAAGAATCCCGGCGGCGGTCTTCGACGGCGGAGTAATCTTCTCGACCAAAACCCTGTTCATCAACGGCACCAATCGCTTCGCCATTTCCCCCAAATGTCCAATCCACTCTATACTGTCAGATTAGGGTTTATCAGAATTTGGGGATTTTGGACACGATTATGGGGTTTATTCGAGGCTTTATGATGGCTGTGAAGACAGATTGACATTTTTGCCCTCGAAGTGGAAATCAAATAGTGCCCAAATGATTTGGGCCCAGATGATTTGATGGGCCTCCTCCCGTATGAAAGGCCCACTTACAATTCCACATCTTCCCATTCTAACAGGCAACAGAGAGAGCGGATGTTCCACAACTTCCGGATGTTCATCTCCATGGATTTTTTGATTTATTTGTCCGAACCTAACCAATACAAAGTGAAAGTCATGATATAGATTGTTGTGAGACTAAAAAGATGAATATATTTTTTTTTTCGAATCTTATTGTCAAATTAAAAAAAATTAATTTAATAATAGAATTATAATATGGAATCTTATTGCGATAATATTGGTTCTTTTTAGTTTATTGTTGATTAAACTTGATTAGCAGTAGGTAATAAAAATAATAAGATAAAAAATTTAGCGCGACTCCGTCCAACTTATTCTTCAACCTATAACCAAACATGTAACCGGGAGCTTTGGAGCTCAATAACAAAGGATACATGTTAATTACAAGGCACTAACATGTCTTATTATATACGTGTTTGACCCTATATAACAAACAATACAATATAACATGCAGTAGTATAGCGAGCAGTAAATTCAGATTTCATGCACAAGTGTCAAGGTTTTCGTTTACTGTACTTCACACTGTTAGAGATACTAAATGTTTGGGTAAAGTTTACAACAATATAAATAGATCATGGTTCTCTCCTCCTATTGTCAATTGGTTTTAGGTGTGAATCTCATGTTTCTACATAGTATCAGAGTTAGGCCCACACGTGTTGAACTAACCGTCACACGTGCTCCACGTCACCCGATTATCAATCCACGCTTCAAGCCCAAAAGAGGCATTCCCATGAGAGGGAGTGAAGTTAATGTTTTACCAAGCTTACACATGTTGTCACGTTTTATTCACGTATTTTCGAGCTTACATACATTAACACGCTTTATTCAAGTATTTTCAAGGTTGTGCATGTTATCACGTTTTATTTAATATTTTCAATCTTTTGCATATTATCACGTTTTAGCAAGGCTGAATATGGGAACAGTCACACGTACAGGAAGTTCATACTAACATTAAGCCTGCAGTATCCCTAGGATGGCTTTCGTCCAAGAAACGTTCGACTCATCGTCGTCGTTGCGCTGTGACACGACAGATCCCCAGTCCAAGTCTCACGCACTGCTGCACTCAACAGTTTACTCAAGATTTTATTATACTTATCGTTATATCAATCACACAGAGACGACAGACAATAAATATCCTCAATGTTATAATTGTGCCCTTTATGAGACTTGTTTCAATTTCATAAGTAACCTCTCTTTAGGTTTAGCAAAAGGGACATCCGTGAAAGGGGAACAGTCAAACCGGAGCCCAAGATCTCCTGTAATGAGATACCTCCATACACGATTCTTTTTATAAATAATATTTTAATTGTTAAAACTTGACTTGAATGTACTCGCGATGATGTAAGGATTATCTTTTCACGGAATTTTCAGTTTATTGTATCATGAGATTTCTAGTTTTATATTTCCGTTATCTTAACCTTCTATTTCTTGTCGTCTTGCTACGTGTCGCAACGATGATAACGACACGTGTCACGTTTCTTTTGAAAATAAATCTTGGGAAGTTACACTTTAAGGTATGCCGATGACAACTTTTCATGAGTGATGCTGGTGCATCAGAACCATTACCTTTGTACTTAATGCAGTCATCTCATGGCGTAATAATTGTTTTATTATTGTATGCTGAGGCGATCTGTTCAGAGTCCTCGCACTGAGGGACAATGGATGAGGAAGTGGTTTGCCTCCAGCTAAGGCCATGGCACACATCAAGTGGCAACGTCATTACTCTCTTGATGTCAGATGTGTGCCATTGCTAGAGCTGGATGTCAGATGATGGCTGTTGCTCGCAAAACAGCTTCGGCTAAAATCCGTCTACAATGAAATAAATCATCTCACATTCCTCTTTCTCAATTAACAGAGGTGTGACAGTGTTGCTGTGGAGCTGATATTATTGGCTGTGGAGCATGAGGCCTGGGACAATTTTGGTTGCAACTATGCACTCCTTGACCATGCTGACATCAGAGGTAAGTTTTTCCCTTGGTCTTCCATGTTCAATCTGTTGAATTGGTCCAATCCAATGATTTGATCTCGCGGTCTATTTTTTATGATTTTTCCTTACTCGTATCTATTCAGAAAGGCAGGGATGACAGTGACAACACACACATAACCAAACAGCAAAGCAGCAATAAAGGCAGAGAGTAAACTAAGAAAAAAACTGATCTGCGCAGCCGGAGGAAAACAATCGGATCAAGGATCATCCGTTGTCGGATCAAGCTGATTTTCATTGAGCGTGTACATGACATCTTATTCTTCGTATTCAATGGTTGGATCGTCGATCAGAGTTCTGTACAACCATCAATCATATTCCGAACAACAGCGACAGATTTAATTAATTCTTTTCTTACTCTTTTGGTGTTATTGTTATTGGCTCTTGATCTTTACTATGTATATGTGAATTCCGTCATTGTGGGATTAAAGACGTTATCGTCTTATTTATGATGATATCTAGGTTGTGTACCTAATGGAACTTGGTTTTGTAACAAAACCGTCATAGTGAAGTGTTTGGGTGGATTTCGAGATCGATCCCGTGATTTTTACTCCCTAAATTTTGGGAGGTTTTCCACGTTAAAAATGTTGTGTTAAGCTCGTCTTTGATTTGTCGGATTGCATATTGTCCTTTGATTGGTTGAAAATCGCAGGTTTAAACAAATTGAAAAAATTACTGTTTTCCCGAACACACATATACCTCAGAAATAACAATACAAAGAAAATTTTTAAGCTGGAATATTTTTGCTTTATAAAAAGCTTTGAGATCTGTCCTGTTGTGCTTATTTTTGCCTGCTCTGCCATTTTCTTTTCTTCTCGTGTTGGATATTGTAGTTACGTGGTGCAATCCAACCAGAATTTTGATTTGAAATAGAGCAGCGGGATTCAATATAAGAAGATAAAAATTGGAAGCAAACCGACCGCAAAAGTTTGTTATGTACATGAGCGACTCACACTCGCCTGGATATTTCTCAGGAGTGGTTGTTCCTTATCTCCTCTGAGTGTATATATACTGCTGCAGGTACGGTGAGTTCTCGGAATTGCGGTGGAGAAATGGGACAACACCTTGGCCATAAATTGAAAGGGGCTTGGTTCGCTTCAAAGTTTGTATAGAAGTGCATTGGCAATGTTATATTCAACAGCTGGTCTCTGCAGGAGAAAAGTCATATCGAAAACAGCTATCAAGTTAAAGGTATATAGTTATCACTGATGATGTTATTAGTACTAGATCAACAGATTATTGACCCGAGCCAAACTTTGTTTCATGCACCTTCTTGGGCAAAAATAACATAGGTTATGGCGCTGGATCAGTGATCAGTATAAGCTCCGAGCTGAGCTTGATCAATACAAGATCCGAGTGAATTCCATCGCATCTGGATTTTCTGGTCCCATTCATAGCACAATAGTCTTCGAAGTCCTGGCTGCAATACTCACCACCATTACCTGACCTCAAGTATTTCAGCTTCAAACCTGTTTAATTCTCTACTAAGCTCCTCCATTTCTTGAACACATCGAACACATCAAACTTGTACTTCAAAAAGTAGACCCATAAAATCATCAATGAAGGTAACATAGTAGTTTGTATCAGAAAGAGAAGTTATCTTTGACGATCCCCATACATATGTAGGATCTCTTGCTTATTCTGCCTCGAAAGCAGCTGTGCACACTGCCACAAAGGTATGGTTATATACACATCGCCTAATACAGAATGGTATTGGTACAAGCAAGCAGGTAAGTAAATAAGTAAATAAATAAATTCAGAGAGTGAGTATTTGACAAAGCGATGGGATTTTTCGTTCTAGACTCTGGTGTAGAAAAATATAATGTAGTCGATTCTAGTCATGTTTTTTCTGGGTTGTCATGGGGTTGGTTTGATCATATATGCATCGTTACTCTATGCAACGGTCACAACTTCAGCATCATCATCTTACATTACTTGTGTGAAAATGATTCAGGTTATGGCGCTAGAGCTTGGCGAGTTCAAGATCAGAGTGAACTCCATCGCACCAGGAATATTCAAATCCGAGATCACAGACAAACTGATGGAGAAGCCATGGCTAAAGAACTATGTCAGTCAAGCCATTCCCTTAAAAGACCTAGGTACGACCGATCCTGCATTGACATCTCTTGTACGATACCTGATTCACGACGTTGTCACAGGCAACATTTTTGTTGTGGAGTCGGGTCTCACATTACTGGGAGTTCCACTTCAATCTTCCCTCTAGTGATACGCTACTCATCGTTGTATCATAATAAGTGATACCGTCAAAATCTGGCCGATATAATTCACATTCTATTTTGTTTGCCTGTAATTCACAACTTATTAAGAAATTTCTATCTTGACAGAAGCAACAACCATCTGGGTGGTTGCTTTCGTGCATGTCTTAGTTCTAACCTTATTAGTTCTATAACATCATTGATGTCTTTCTTGCTTGGAATTGGTGAAAGGGGATCTATGGGGATGAGCATGAGCAAGCTTGGTAAAAAAGGAGTGAGATTCCCCTGAGCTTTGCCTCAACTATTCCCAGCAATACTTTGCTTTTTGGCTGGGCTTCTATGGTCCCAAAGACCCCTTTTTTGCCCTCTCTGCTTCTCTGCTTAAATGGTTCCCTTTGAGTTCATGCATGAGTCCCCCACCAAAACTGTAGGGCAATGTGCCCTGTAATCTTTTGCCAGCAGCTCTGTTCCAAATAGTACTCTTGCCTTTGTTCTTGTCCCCTTGTCCCCGTTTCTACCCACTTGCCGCTGTAAAAGGGTTAAAGGGGTCAAATGTTACTCTCCTTGCCGCTGTAAAAGGGTTAAAGGGGTCAAATGTTACTTTCCATTGGTGTTGGAAGACACTAATAACGCGTTAAGTTGATCGTAAAACATCTACGTGTGTGTCGTGTGTGTTGAACCGCCGTGTGTGTTCTTTACTCCTCGAGTTGATGTATACCGTATAAACAATGGACCTCTTAATTATATCCTTGAATCGTGCTTCTTGGTTTCAATGTACGTGACATAAGGTGCATAGTGTATGTTTAAACTTCGAGGCCTCGGGTTTACACTAATCCAACTCATAATAAGTGATTAATATGCAGGATTGAATTACGTGAGCTATCACTTCCTGTCATCCCTCACTCCTCCAGCAACAGAGGTTCTCCCTTGCCACACCCATGGAATTGATTTAACAAAGAGGGATGGGCCACTGGAGTATACAAGAGGGAAAGGAATCAATCTTTTCATTTCTTTGTCTGCTATTTAACCAGCATAAATACCACCCGTATAGTCACTTTGCCTCCCACTTTTCACTTCACTTCACTTCACCATTCCCCTCTTGTTCATTTGCACTCATAAAAATGTTGTCGAATTGAACCAAAAAGCTTTTGATTTTTAGTTCAAGAAACTGGTTTTTCCATCAGGGTTTGTTTCAAAAGCGTTGGCTTTTAGGTCAAAAAGCTGGGTTTTGTTTGAGAATATTGAATTTGTAGTTCAAGAAACTGGTTTTCTCATCTGGGTTGGTGTCAAAATCTCATCTTGTGTGTGTTTTTGAGAGATTGGAAAGATGATAACTTTGACAGATTTCTACCATGTGATGACTGCCGTTGTTCCTTTGTATGTGGCAATGATATTAGCATATGGTTCAGTGAAATGGTGGAAAATTTTCACCCCAGATCAGTGTTCTGGGATCAACAGATTTGTTGCTTTGTTTGCCGTCCCATTGCTCTCATTCCATTTCATCTCCACCAACGATCCATACACAATGAATCTCAGGTTCATTGCTGCAGACACTCTTCAAAAAGTGATAGTCCTTGTAGCCCTAGCAATCTGGTCAAGGGTGAGCTCAAGGGGCTCCCTTGAGTGGTCAATCACACTCTTCTCACTTTCCACTTTGCCAAATACCCTTGTTAAAGGGTATGTATGGTGATGAATCTGGGGCACTGATGGTCCAAATTGTTGTCCTACAATGTATCATTTGGTACACTTTGATGCTGTTCTTGTTTGAGTTTAGGGGTGCAAGGATTCTGATATCTGAGCAGTTTCCACACACTGCTGGGTCTATAATCTCATTCAGGGTTGATTCTGATATCATGTCCCTTGATGGGAAAGAACCATTGGAGACTGAGGCTGAGGTGGGTGATGATGGGAAACTTCATGTCATTGTTAGGAAATCAGCTAGTTCAAGGTCTGAGATTTTCTCTAGGACTACTCATGGACATCATAATGGGATCGCTTTGACTCCGAGGCTGTCGAACCTGAGCAATGCCGAGATATATTCGATTCAGTCATCAAGGAATCCTACACCTAGAGGGTCGAACTTCAACCACACTGATTTTGGCAACTTGGGTTTTGATGAGGAGAGTGGGAGGCCAAATGGGGTTTATTGGCAGGGGAATCATGGTTGTCCAGTACCGACGAGTGCTGGTATTTTCTCTTCTGTGACGGGTCGTGGTGGGTCGAGGAAGAAGGGTAGTAATGGAGTCGAAGGAGGAAAGGATCTTCACATGTATGTTTGGAGCTCAAGTGCTTCTCCTGTTTCTAATGGTGGGATTCATGTTTTCAGAGGAGCTGGAGACTATGGGAATGATCTTGCTGCTCATCCTAAAGGTTTGCTCAACTCAAACTCCTTGTTGTTCGCTCATACTTGATGGATATATACTTTTGGATTTAGTTGTCTATTGTTTGTCATGATGTATGAAAACCGAAGGCGAATCGGAAGGATAGAAATGAACATGAGAGTATGAGACACAGAACCCTTGCTATGTATAGATTATGGACTTTATTAGGTATGTTTTGAACTGGACCGCAATTAGACTCCATATATTGATTACAAACGAGTTTTTATCATGACAACGTTGACCCATATTAATTTTTTTTCAGGCTGTATGCTTTCTTTTATTGGCTGAGTGTAACTTCCTAGAAAATTAGTATCTACCAGTTTTTTTGGCACTTGATTACTATCTACCAGTTCAGCTCTTCAGTTTATCATATTCTCCATGTTATGTGATGATGTGTGTAGACTACGGTGAATATGCACGCGAAGGCTTTAGCGTTGGAAAGCCAGATGTGAATGGAATGGAGGAGGAAGGGCCAGTTCCCTCGAAGCTGAGCTCCACTGCGGACCCTCGGCCAAATGCTGGTGCTAAAGACGAAGTGAAGCCGACATCCATGCCCCCGGCTAGTGTGATGACCAGGCTCATATTGATAATGGTCTGGAGAAAACTTATCAGGAATCCAAACACTTACTCTAGCCTCATCGGCCTCACCTGGTCTTTGGTCTCATTCAAGTATGCAGCCCGAACATGGTTTTTTAGAATTTGTTTTAGCATCTCATTCTTTCTTTCTTGGTTGAAGCTTATGTTTCTCTTTTTTCATGCAGGTGGCATGTTGAAATGCCTGCGATTGTTGCTGGTTCGATTGCCATTCTATCAAATGCTGGTCTTGGAATGGCCATGTTTAGTCTTGGTATGTGGTGATTCCTGTAACTGTAGTTGTGAAAACCATTGGCATGATTCCAAATCCCTATATATGAAATGTGTCCATTATCATATATGTTGAGTTCACAGAAGCTGAAAATTTGTACTAGGATATTTGTAATGTTTTCGTGCCTTTGATATAAGCTAACATTGCGGGTCTATTCATGGCTTTGTAACCAAGGCTGTCATGTACTCTAACAGAGCACGTTGAACTTTAATTTGCAGGTTTATTCATGGCTTTGCAACCAAGGATCATAGCATGTGGCAATGCTGTTGCAACCTTTGCCATGGCCGTTCGATTCATCACAGGACCTGCTGTCATGGCTGCTGCCTCGATCACCGTTGGGCTGCGAGGAGTCCTACTACACATCGCCATTGTTCAGGTGACAAATTCAACCGAAAAAAAGTACTACAGAAACTACCAACTCATGGATTTTCATTGCTCATTTTCTATTGTTTGGATTTGCACAATGCAGGCAGCTCTTCCTCAAGGTATTGTTCCTTTTGTCTTTGCCAAGGAATACAACGTCCACCCCAACATTCTCAGCACCGGGTAACCCTTCTTCTCTCTTATCCCTTTGGTTCTCTTAATCATTTTCCTATTAGTCTCATATCTGTCGGTGCTCTAGGAAAAAGGGAAACGTCTTGTGATCGGTTTAAACCATGCGTAGGTTTATGTGCTAACTTAGCATACGGTGGGGCTCTCTAGTTTGTTGTTTCTTGCTGGTAAGTTTAGCTCCATTTTTGTCTCGAATTTTCCCTTCATAAAAGTGGAACAGACAACGGGTAAAACACATTCGAGGTAATTTGCACAGTCAATCATGTTTGATCAACCTAGAGAACCGTTGCATCCATTACAATTTGAACATCGACGCCGTAATATCTGAAATCTGAAAGTGCAAACCGTGTAGGCTACCACTTAAAAGGTTGCTTTCTTGCACTTTTCCTAGTATCTCGAGATCACCATACCTCGTAACTCAATCCGCAGAAATCCGAATCCTTGATTCACTATCTATCTTGAATCTTGATTGGCCAAAACATTGTCAAGTGATAACTTGCGGGTGATTTGGTGTTTCATGTTGAATGCAGGGTTATATTCGGAATGCTGATAGCTCTGCCGATCACGCTGGTTTACTACATATTGCTTGGCCTTTGATGATGGGAAGATGCAAGCGGTTCCTAGCACACATTAGCTGGTTTTTTTGGATTCATTGTTTGCTGTGACGAAATCGATGTAGAAATGTAAGAATTCAGGTATTTGAGAAGTAGAGAGGAAGTGAAAGAACATGGATAGTAGCAGCAGATTCTTTGCATTGTTGCTATTTTTAATTAGCTGTAGAATGTGGGTGAGAAATGTTGTCGTTTGCTTAGGATTATAACCGGTAGGTTATTTTTGATCATGATTCTCGAGAAAAAGGTCATGGCATGTAACATATTGTAATATGTAATATGTATTTCAGTATTTGACTGATAAGGTCAAAAATTGATTATTCAAACTATATTTGGCTAAGCACATCACCAAGCTATAATAATGAAAGATACTACAGTGAAGCTTATCGTTTGAGTATTATGGTCATTTTTTGATTGGTTGAAATGCAAAACTCATGAATAAAAGCTAATATGAGACATGAACAACGTAGAATTATGAGGTTCATTTCAAAAATCAATTGATAATATGAAAAAAGATTTATGATTTATTTATATTATTATAGATTTTATTCAAATTTCAATGTGGATTAACTATCTCTAACAAACGATAGATACTACGCCTTCTTTCGTGTTTAAACACAAGCATTCCACACATGAGTGTCCTTCTTTTTTGTGATAGTTAATTTGAAATTTAATTTTTAACCAAAATATTTCAAAGAAATAAATGCTTCATTTTTATTTTATTTTTATTTAAATGAGTATTTCTATTGTTTTTTAAATATAAATTACCTATTATTGTCGTTTTCCAATCTTACTTACCAATCGGTGCTATTTATTTTTTTTAGTTACCAATAACTTAGATTTTCAAATTTTTTGTATTGATCTCTCAAAAATATCATTTAGTTAAGAAATACTTATCAAATTTTTAATCACTCATAAATAAAACCCTAATCCACCTCATTAATCTTTGTAGTTGTCGTCACCCCTTCATTCTCCCATCATCTTTCTTTCTCTCACCATCGTCATTGCCACCGTCGCAATCACCCACACATTTGCCACAAAGCATCTGACTTTATGAGTATTTGAACTATTTCTCTAAAGAAACTCAGACAAAGCATTTGACTAAGGATTCATGAAGGAAAAAAAAAAAAAGGACAAACGTCTTTTTATTACGAATTAAAGGATCTAAAAATCGGCCATGATTGGATAGATCTCTCAAGACGCATTGTTTGCATAAAGTGCGTCTTTGACGATGATGGTGATCTACTACTTATGGTTTATATAAAGCATTGTTTGTCATTGCATGCATACTACTAACAATAATGCATTTTTTTTTTTTTTTTTTTTGTAGATTTACGATTGTGCACTGTATATTAATGTGGGCGTATTGTTTGTTCTGACTACGCCAACGACGGTGATGTTGACTAGGACAATGTTAAGGTAAAAGGATTTGGTTAGTATTATGGTTTAGCCATAGTTATTGTAATTTGATGATAGACCAAAAATCGAATTGAGAATTTCTTGCTGAGAAAAAAGAGATGAATTGGGGAAGAACTAAAGAGAGAAAGCGAAGAGGGAGAATTTTAAGAGAGAATGAAAGAGAAACATAATTTTGTATTCACCAACCAACAACCACCACAATACTCAACTGGACATTATATACTGGCCAACTCACCTGCCAACACTAATCACAACACGCCACGAATCACTTATTGATATATTACACCAATCACTACATAGCACGCGTCACTCGCAGGTGACTTACTACACCACACCAAAAATAAGAAAAACGACAACAAAGCTCAACAACTAGGAAATCGAACCATATCAATTCCCTCCCCCTTCGAACATTCTTGCCCACAAGAATGAAACCATCAATTCTTCAACCAAACAACCTCGAAACTGAAAATCGATTCCGCATGTGAGCCAACCCTCCTAGGTTGCATCTTTCAGATCAAACCCTTTCCATTGCACCAGCACCTCAATGACTGCAGATCCCTTCTTCTTCTTCTTCACGATTCTCCTATCCAAAAGTGTCATCGACTTCATGTTGGGCATATCTTGGGTCACATAAGCTGGCAAACCAGAGCTCCAGAGAGCCTAACCCACCTTCTTCTTTAGTAAGGAAACATGAAAAACATCATGAATTCTGGCTTCCTAAGGCAAAACCAGTTTGTACATCACCTTTTCAGTCCTTGCAATCACCTGAAAAGGTCCATAATTACGAGCTGTTAGCCTTTGAAATGTCCTTTGCTTTACAGAATATTGTCGGTAAGGTCTTAGCTTCAAATACACCCAATCCTTAACCTGAACTCCCTATCTGATCTCCTCTTGTTAGCATACACAGTCATCCTGTCTTATGCTCTCCTTAAGTGATGCTTCAATGACTGAATGAGTTCTTCTTTACCTCCCAAAACCCTATCCACAACTTCCACCTTAGTATAACCAGCCACATAAGGAATGTGCTCTGCAGGTTTATGTCCATACATAGCCTCGAAGGGTGACATTTGAATAGTTGTATGATATGTAGTGTTGTACCACCATTCTACTTAGGGTAGCCAGCTGAACCACTGTTTCTGATGATCTCTTGCCATACACCGTAGATAAGTCTCCAAGCACCTATTCAAAACCTCGTCCCTAACTTGTTGGGTTGGGTGGCCGGCTCCATGTTGTCGCCCCTCGTCGCCTTTCGATTCTCGCTTAAAGATGGATTGACGGGTTTCGAAGAAGACTGGCTTGAACAGGATAAGACTTGGTAAGAAGGTAATGGAAAAATCTATAACGACGAAAGGCTTATGACTTATGGTGGATACCACCCAGATATGAGGAAGGGCGTAGTAATCAAAGAAATGCTTCGAGGAGAGATAGATCTAAGCTTTTTTCTTCTTCCACGCAAGGAAAGACTAATCGATAGTACTATCGATGCCAAGGAAAACAAACGGAGATAGCGATACCAAGCCTAGCTTGAAAGAGATCGATCCAAGGAGCTTAAGAATAAAGAAGAAGAATTCCATCCAACAAGCATTAGATCAAGCTTATTTTGTCCATTTCGCCTAACCCTTCATCGACACGGGTTTGGTCATCAGTCTGAGGGTGATAGCTCGAAGAATGCAACAACTAAATCCTTAATAACCTAAACATTTCTTGCTAGAATAAGGTCATAAAAACGGGATCCCTGTCACTTAGAATTTTCTTAGGCAGCCCATGCAGCTTGAGCACATTATCCATGAATACTTGAGCAATAACAACAACAATATATGGATATGAGACAGCAATGAAGTGAGCGTACTTGCTAAGTCTATCAACCACCATCAAGATAATTTTTTTGCAATGAGAGGGAGGCATACAGGTAATAAATCCATGAAAATTTCTGACCATACCTCATTAGGAATGGGTAAAGGTTAAAGGAGACCAGAGGAGGATACCGGCTCATACTTGTACCTCTGGCAAGTATCACATTCCCTGACATAGTTTCTGACATCTCGCTTCATTCCCTTCCAATAAAACATGCTGGCAATCCTCTTAATAGTGGCTTGAACTCCCGAATGTCCAGGTAAAGGAGAATTATGCATCAACTGTAACACAAGAGTCCTCAATTCAGGAATGGCAGCCACTACTAACTTTCTTTTCCAGGGCTTGTCTTCTAACTCATACTGTGTAATTCTATATCAAGTCACAAATTCATCCCTGTAATCAGTTTTTACAGATTAATATATCGTACGTTTTGATTTATATCTTGAGATTCACAATTCCAAATCATGATCTATCAACTTCATTAGAAACTAGACATATGAGGCTTCAACATATATTGAAATCAAAATTTATCTCAAAGACTATGATATCCCACAAAATTTTTAATTTTCGAAAAGCTCACCTTCACTTACCACATGGACGGATGCCTTGTGAAGCGTTACACGTTGATATCAAATTCTCGTCATCTTGATCCTCTTCGTGGATGCTGTCTCTTCTTCATCTTCCTTGTCTCCTTGATTCATGAAGAAATCAAGAGAAGATAGAGAGGTGATAGCATGAAGTTGTGATGAAATGAAGTGGGAAAAGAAGTAGAGAGTTAGGAGAAATGAAGAGGAGGGTGTGATGGTGAGGTGGGTGGAGTGGTGAATTAGGCTAAGTGGAGGGAAAACAAGTATGGTGGGAATTTACAATAAATCCCCATATGACAGGACTTAATTTATCCGTAATTTGTATATTTTTGTCATAATTTCGACAAACGAATTTTATAAACTCGTTGTATAAATTACGACGTTCAGTAATATATTTTTTTTTTGTTAATAATTGAGAAAGTAAATTGTCGAGGGGGGAGGGGGTTCGATATAAAAAAATTAAGATTAAATAATAAGAACTATGAAGAGCAATTAAATTACTAAACAACGTAAATTTTTCAGGTCTTTACAACACCACTTCATAGTAAGCCATTTATGCTTACTAGGAGAGGTGATCCTTTGCTGGTTAGGAGAGGTGATCCTTTGCTGCAGGAGATACTTTAGGCTTTGATGGCCTGTTAAGGCCTTAAAATGTCGACCAAGCAAATAAGGCCTTTACTTCTCAACCGAATACACAAGTGCTAGAAATTTCTTTTCATAAACTGAAAGCCTTATATTTCTTGCAAATAGGGAAGTGCTAATATAGGCAATGGGATGGTCATGTTGCATAAGTACTGTCCCAATATAATTCCCTGATGCATCTGTCTCAATGACAAGTTCTTGGTTTGGGTAAGGCAATGCAAGCACTGGAGTTTCAGTCATTGCCACCTTAAGCCTGTCAAAGCTAGCCTGAGCCTCATCAGAGCATTGACACGCATCCCTCCTTAAGAGATCTGTCAATGGCTTGCTCATTTTTCCATAATTTTGAATGAACCTCCTATAGCAGCCTGTGAGACCCAAGAATCCCCTAAACTGTTTCAAAGTCTTTGGGACTGACCATGGCAACCCTTTTCTCAAAGATGACGTGACCTAGATATTCAACCTGAGTTGCCCCAAAAATACACCCTGAGATGCTAAAATGATGCTCCCAAGAGGGACCAAAAATGAGTATATCATCGAAGAACACCAGCATAAACCTTCTCAAATAAGGTCTAAATAGCTCATTTATTAAATTCTGAAATGTCAAGGGGATATTAGTAAGGCCGAATGGCATAACAAGGAACTCGTAATGACCCTCGTGTGTTCTAAAAGCTGTCTTACACACATCAAGAGGGTCCATCCTGATCTGATGATATTCGAACCTGAGATCGATCTTGGAGTAAACCTTCGAACCATGGAGTTCATCCAACAACTTCTCTATGACAGGGATTAGATATTTGTCCTTGATGATGCACCTATTCAGCTCTTGATAGTCTATGCATAGCCTCCAAGTGCCATCCTTCTTCTTCACCAAAACTGTAACGCCCCGAACTCCGCTGCTAGGACACGTGGCGTTATGCCGTCACGAACCCGGTTCATGACAAGGCTAAGTAAACCAAACAGGTTTAGAGGTACCGAGAGTCAAGGAAAATACCTGCGATTCTTCAATTCAACCTGCTCAGCTAATG